>AWOL01S0006934.1:45051-58774 GCA_000715115.1 Nicotiana otophora | reverse complement strand
ACAAAGGTTCCAGTTTCATCCCAATTAAGGGGAATAATATCACAATTTCCAAAAGGTTCTAATTTCATCCCAAATAAGGGGAATAATCACAATCCACCCCTACACCTGCACGTGTAGTTTCAGGTGTGGGCCTTATGACCCACCCTTCCTCGATTTTGCTAATAATGATCCCAAATACATTTTTGATTTGATTTGAAAATAGAAATATCATAAATACAATTGTACTCACCTCAACATCTTTCACATTGTATAAATTCTCATTAGTATTCCCAATCATTCACAATGACAATATTTTCTTGGCTCATTAGACCATTCACAAGATTCTTTATTCCTGGCACGATGGCCGTATTTCATATTCCACACTTTCACCTCTTTCAATTTCAAAGATCACCATCAAGTATCAACATATAGGATATTTCAGAAATCATATACTTCAAATCCATTTGAAATGGAAACTTCAAACACAAATGGTTTCTTCCCAAAGAATGAGGCATACCATCCAACAATAGAAACACACATGAAAATCATAAACAATCAATACACCATTTATTCTTACAATGCTCTTCCCTAGCAATGACAATGTGCCAGTTAAACACATGAGTATGTAGAACTCGAATCACACTAGATATATTTATAAAGCAAAGCATTAGTTAAAGCAACCACTAATGGGCATGAATTGAGTACAAAAGCTTTTAGGTAATTCTATCTTCGAAGTCATTTTTAAACAATTGAGTCGAGGCTCATTTCATATTCTTTATCGCATCTTCTCAAATCATTTGCACTACTAGACACAATCATAACTTAAATTCTTGGCACGTTGGTCACACTCTATATCCCCAATTAACTTATTTCACTTCCAACAATCTTTATAGATTATCAACAATAAGACATTTCTAAATCAAGAATTGAGGTACACATATGAGCAATTACGATTCTTAAGAATATTGAGATTTTCTCACACAATTTGGCATACTATCTTTCATTGAAACACGACTCAAAGCCATAACCTTTTAATACACAACCCATACTTTGAAACTTATGAAAACATTATAGAATTCAATTCCAAGAGAGAAAGTTTAGCCAACATAACTCAATCGAGCTTCCTTGACTCTAGAATGATCTGGAATTCTTAGCAATCCCGATCTATCTTGATACATAACAAAATTGAACTATAATTAGGAAAATATTCATGGTCTCAGCTCATTTGAGCATTTTATCAGACACTAGGTGTGCAAATTTAACCACAAGGTTCTTTTACATGATTTCCTTCACTCCACAACCCAATCCTTACTTATTTCAGCTTAACAATCTTCCCACAATTCTTATTGGTACATGCATGTATAAATAACAATCTCATACCCACGAATCATACTCCTAATCAACCATCTTCTACCCAAATTCGAAATTAAAAACTAGGGTATGGAACCTTACCTCTTTGATGAAAAACTTGTGGGTTTTCCTTGTTAATCTTCCAAAATTTGAGCAAGACTTGATGAATAATTAGCCTAGGGTTTCCTCTCTCTCTAAAACACTCTCCCTTCTCTCTAAAACATTAGAATTTTTGCTCAAAAATGACCCTTTGCGTGTATTTAACGAAGTAGGGTCGGGTTGTAAGAACCCAAAATGGAGCTCCGGAACAGGTTCTACGGTTGCATATGTGACCGCATAATGGATATGCGGACCGCATATCGGTCGCATAATTACAGACCAAAACGATCAAAAATCTGCCCATGTATGCGGTCCGCATAACTATTATGCGATCGCATAATGCACCGCATAAGAGTTATGCGGTCGCATAGTCGACCGCATAATTCCTCCAGACTAGCCCTTCTCCTGCTCACTTCTGCGGCCATTATGCGGCCCGCATAGTGGTTTTGCGGTCGCATAATGGACCGCAGAAATGCATTTTTCCACCAAAAATTTTCTTTTTCTTTTCGGTGCATTGTTCAACCCAAAAAGTCCGAACCGCGGCGAGCTTTATACCATCCTCAAATACGTAAGCCTACTCCGGCACCACGAAACCTTGAATTCACTTGCAAAATTTACGGTGCTTTACACTGAAATACTTTAAAATTTTCCGGGGTGTTACATTGTAGACTCCCTAGGACAGAACTGCTCTGATACCACTTTTTCACGACCCAAATCGATGGGCCGCGACGGGTACTCGGTACCTTACTCAATTGAGTACCAACATAACGTATCTTTTTGTATCATACTATCATAGATAATTGGGCTGGAGAGGTTGTCGTGAGATAAGTAGAATACAACATGAAATACCAATTTATACATAAGACATACGGGCCTTAATACGAAAATAACCATTCGTACACTAAACATAGGACGACAAGGCCATACAATCTTTTACGTACATGACATCTGTCTACAAGCCTATAATAATATATAA
Source organism: Nicotiana otophora (assembly GCA_000715115.1). Lineage (NCBI taxonomy): Eukaryota > Viridiplantae > Streptophyta > Magnoliopsida > Solanales > Solanaceae > Nicotiana > Nicotiana otophora. The sequence goes on along the minus strand of AWOL01S0006934.1, from coordinate 56,370 downwards.
TTGTCATAAAGATTGAGACAAAGCCCTGCCATACCAAACAATACACGTTTAAATCATACCGACCAAACAAGCAACTTCGGAGCAAATGGAGAGCACCAACACCTTCCGCTGAGCTGATAACCTACTTGGAGGACTCTTGACCTATATATCGGGACCTGCGAGCATGCAAAGCAGCATCCCCAGGCAAAAGGGACGTCCGTACAAATAATGTACCGAGTATGTAAGGAATGAAAATCAGTAAACAATAGACATGAGAGAAACATGGACTAAAAGACTCAACATGTAAGTCTGAATAACTCTGTGAATCATTAATATTTATAATGTCATGCATATGCATATAAATGTCATACCATGAACAGGTATATACATTCATAACTTCATCAAACCTTTGAGGGCATTCCATCATATCATCTCGGCCACTGTGGGCAAATCATCAACGTATACCAGCTGATAAGGTGGTGGTGCGTACATAATGCCATAACCTTTTCACATATCCCATATACATATAATATACGCGTATATAACACCATCTGGTCATGGGTCAATGTACATGTAGAAATGCATGAAATACATAAGAAATACATTAATAAGATTTCTCGGAATGTCATAAAATCAATATGCCTTTCGGATAAACTTTATCAAATACGTATTTTTCTAAGACCCATGAACAGAAGATATAATAATAATTCACATGGGGAATCAAGAATATAAACACCCCTAGTACTTCTATGAATAGAGTCATTTATGAAAATTGTGTGTTTACTTATTTCGTTTGTATCGTATGGATCATGTCAAAAGGAAAGAAGGGATAGCCTTAACATACCTGGACCGATTCTCTTGACAATCCCTTTAACACCCGTTGATTGCGACAACATGTAACGGTGGATCGCAGTAGGAGAAAATCCGTATGATATTCTTGAGAAAGATTGCACCGTACTCCCTTAGAATTGTAAAATCCCGTTGCTATAACATTATGTAGTTTCGTATGATTTTTGTAGCACAATCACGTTGCTTAACATCTAATCTTTCATGAATGAGTTGCTGAAGCATTATTTGAACTTTTGTAGAGATTCCATAATGAATTAAAGAGGTCCTGTTTAATATTTGGGTGTGGCCCTACTTGAATAATGACTAAGACACAGAATCTTGTAATTGTGACACAAAGTTATATAACTTAAGAGTCATATTTAACTAAGGCTTCTTGTTTGCTACGTGGGGAAATTTGTCCCCACCTATTAATTATCCATAAATCCTTAATTATATGGTTAATCTTTCATTAAACCAATAATTAACCAATTACCCATATAATTAAGGATTATCTCAAATTACTTAAAATACTACTCATTTTTAACACACTTTATATATCTTATTATCCTGGTCATGTGGTACCTTGTATGGTACTAGTCCATAAATACCGAGTATTATAGCTCGGACCGTATTTTATCCAAAAATGTCAAACTTTGACAAAATTTATTTTCTTCGATTTACTTACCCTCCCACCTTCACGAATTTACTCATCGCTTGTTGAAATAGCATAATACTTATAACTTCAAAATAATCTCATTCCTGAGCTTACGTCGATTAACTTACGATGAAACTTTAACGTACGAAAATGCGGGATGTAACATCTCATTTCCGAGATTTTATCAATTTACTTATGGCATACTTTCACGTACGAAAACATGGCGTGTAACACTCAAGATCGCTTTGACTACAACCCCAGTATTGGTATTTCCTACAGGTTCGGGGTCTTACATTGTATATTGTGATGCATCGCGAATTAGTCTCGGTGCGGTGTTGATGCAGGATGGTAGGGTGATTGCCTACGCGTCCAGACAGCTGAAGGTACATGAAAAGAACTATCCTATCCAAGACCTTGAGTTAGCAACTATTGTTCATGCCTTAAAGATTTGGCGGCACTATTTGTATGGTGTCCCTTGTGAGATTTACGTCGATCATCAGAGTTTGCAACATCTGTTCAGGCAAAAGGATCTTAACTTGCATCAGCAGAGGTGGTTGGAGCTACTTAAGGACTATGATATCACCATTTTGTACCATCTGGGGAAGGCCAATGTGGTGGACGATGCCTTGAGTCACCGAGCAAAGAGTTTGGGTAGTTTAGCATATCTACCAGCAGTAGAGACGCCATTGGCATTGGATGTTCAAGCCTTAACTATCCAATTTGTGAGATTGGATATTTCTGAGCCTAGTCGAGTATTGGCTTGTGTGGTCTCTCAGTCTTCTCTTTATGATCGTATCAGAGAGCATCGGTATGATGACCCCTATCTGCTTGTCCTTAAGGACACGGTTCAGCACGGTGATGCTAAGGAGGTCACTATTGGGGATGATGGTGCATTGAGAATGAAGGGCAAGCTATGTGTGCCCAATGTAGATGGTTTGCGTGATTTGATTCTCCAAGAGACTCACAACTCGCGGTACTCCATTCATTCAGGTGCCGCGAAGATGTACCAGGACTTGAGGCAACATTACTAGTAGAGAAGGATGAAAAAGGACATAGTGGAGTATGTAGCTCGGTGTCTAAATTGCCAGCAGGTGAAGTATGAGTATCAGCGGCCAGGTGGGTTACTTCAGAAGTTAGAGATTCTGGAGTGGAATGGGAGCGTATCACTATGGATTTCGTTGTTGGACTCCCACGGACTCAGCGGAGGTTTGATGCAGTTTGGGTGATTATGGATAGGCTGGCCAAGTCAGCTCATTTTCTTCCTGTGATGACTACCTATTCTTCCCAGCAGCTGGCTCGAATTTATATCCGCGAGATCATCCGTCTTCATGGCGTACCAGTATTTATCATCTCTGACTAGGGTACGCAGTTTACATCACCTTTCTGGAGGGCCATACAGCATGAGTTGGGTACTGGAGTGGAGCTGAGCACATCATTTCACCCTCAGACAGACTAAAAGTCCGAGCGCACTATTCAGATATTAGAGGATATGCTCCGTGCGTGTGTGATAGATTTTGGAGGTTCTTGGGATCAATTCTTTCCACTTGCAGAGTTTGCCTACAACAATAGTTATCAGTCAAGCTAGTTATCAGTCGAGCATCAAGATGGCACCGTATGAGGCTATTTATGGTAGGTGGTGCGGTCTCCAGTGGGTTGGTTCGAGCCGAGCGAGGCTAGGTTATTGGGTACAGACTTGAATTAGGATGCCCTGGATAAGGTGAAGGTGATTCAGGATCGACTTCGCATAGCCCAGTCCAGACAGAAGAGTTATGCATATCAGAAGGTTTGCGATGTTGCATACATGGTTGGAGACGGGTCTTGCTCCAGGTTTCACCTGTGAAGGGCGTTATGAGGTTCGGGAAGTAGGGCAAACTGATCCCAAGGTTTATTGGTCCCTTTGAGGTGTTGCGGCGTGTTGGGGAGGTTGCTTGTGAGCTTGCCTTACCTCCCAGTCAAGCATGAGTTCATCCAGTATTCCATATTTATATGCTCCGGAAATATCACGGTGATCCGTCTCACGTGCTGAATTTCAGCTCAGTCCAGTTGGACAAGGATCTATCTTATGTTGAGGAGCCAGTGGCTATTTTGGACCGTCAGGTTCGAAAGCTTAGCTCAAAGAACATTGCTTCCATGAAGGTTCAGTGGAGGGGTCAGCCGGTCGAGGAGGCGACTTGGGAGACCGAGCAGGATATGCGCAGCCGTTATCCTCATATTTTCACCACTTCAGGTATGTCTTTATACTCGTTTGAGGACGAAAGACTGTTTTAAGAGGGGAAGGATGTAACGACCCAGTCGGTCGTTTTGAGAGTTATAGCCACAATCGCCCTATTTACTGCTTTCCTCGTATCTCTTTCTGCTTATGTAACTTGCCGGGAGTCTTTGGTTGTGTTCTCAGAGTGTTTTGGGACACTTAGTCCCTAAATGGAAGCTTAAGTCTTAGGAGTTTTTACTGTAGTTAGAACTGTGTGAAGACGACTCCGAAATAGAGTTTCATCGGTTCTGTTAGCTTCGTTGGGTGATTCTAGACTTAGGAGCGTGTCCGGACTATGAATGGATGGTGATTCACGTTTTTTGCATTGTTTGATATGATTTGAGGGCTCGACTAAGTTTGTATGATGTTTTAGGAATTGTTGGTATGTTTGGTTAGGGTCCCGGGGGCCTCGAGTGTGTTTAAGATGCTTAACAGGTTGAAATTGGACTTGGGCAAAAGGCTGAAGTTTTCTGGTTTCTGGTGTTTTGCAGCTGCGGTGGGGAGACCGTAGGTGCAGGATCCCACGTGCGTAAGGTCTATCGCATAAGCAGATTGGGGTAGGTTCTCAAGGGTCACATGTGCGAGGCAATTTTCCGCATCTGCGATGCCCGCAGATGTGCCAAAGGAGCGCAGGTGCGAAATGAGACCGCAGAAGCGGACCAGGTTCCGCAGGCGTGCACACACAGGTGCGGCCCCTTCATCACAGATGCAGACCTAGCCCGCTTAAGTCATTTCCGCACCTGCGAGGGAAATTCCGCAGGTGCGGCATCGCAGGTGCGACAATAGGTCTGCAGATGCGGAATCGCTTGGCAGAAAAGATCAAGTTCGAGGGTTTGTTTTCCATTTTTAATTTTGGAACCTTGAGAGCTCGGTGTGAGGCGGTGTTTTTAGGGTTCTTCAAGGAAATTGTTTGTGTAAGTGATTCTAACACGGATTGAACTATATTTCATGAATCTATTACTATTTTCATCATCTAATTAAAGATTTGAGTAGGCAATTTGGGGGGAAATGGTATAAAATTCCTAGACTAAAATTTTAAGTTTTGAAAGGCAATTTGATGTCTGATTCGAGTAATTCTTATATGGTTGGACTCGTGAGTGAATGGGTGTTCATATTTCTTGACTTCCACCAGATTCTAAGATGTGGTCCCAGGTTGACGTTTTGGGGCGATTTTCTAATTTCTTGATTTAGCTTTGATTTCATTAATAGATTAGTTTCTTATAGTTGAATTTATGGTATGTAATTGATTTTGAATAGATTTGGGCCATTCGGAGTCGGGTATTCATGGAAAAGGCATCGTTACCGATTGATTGAGCTTGATTCGAGGTAAGTGGCTTGCCTAACCTTATGTGGGGGAAATCCCATTAGGATTTTGTACTGTTATGACAAGTGAGCGCCGTGTATGTGAGGTGACGAGTATGTACACAGGCTATTTATTGTAAAACTCGATTTATTTTACTGAGTAGTAACTTGTTTTTCCATTAATTTGAGTTATACCGTTTAAATGAGTATTAGTCTGTTTTCATTCTTAATTGAGCTATTCCAATATATGTAGTTATCCTGTTTAGTCTAATATCGCATGTCTACGTGCTTTAACTGTTTATTTGAACTCTATAAAGCATGCCTAGTTGATTTCCTATTTTCCTTATTCTTTATCAGTATAACTATAGAAATCTTGTTGTTAAATGTCGTATTTATCGGTTTGAGCTGTATGTTTACTTTTGAGACTACGAGGCGGTTCCTCGGGAGTTCTCCCTACACATTTACTTTTGAGACTACGAGGTGGTTCCTCAGGAGTTCTCCCTACACATTTACTTTTCAGACTACGAGGCGGCACCTCGGGAGTTCTCCCTGCATATTTACTTTTGATACTACGAGGCGGTACCTCGGGAGTTCTCCCTGCACATTTACTTTTGATACTACGAGGCGGTACCTCGGGAGTTCTCCCTGCACATTTACTTTTGATACTACGAGGCGGTACCTCGGGAGATCTCTTTGCTTCTTTACTTCGGGACTACGAGACGGTATCTCTGGAGATCCCCTGCTATTTACCCCTGTGTTATACTGCTATTTTTGTTGTGTTTTCCTTTTGTTAAATTCCAGTCTCTTAATATACTGTTATATTCCCCTGCTTTATTTATTATATACCAGTGGGCCTGAGCTGACCTCGTCACTACTCGACCGAGGTTAGGCTTGGCACTTTCTGGTTATTGTTGTGGTGTACTCATGCTATTCTTCTACATATGTTTTTGTGTGCAGATTCAGGTACTTCTTATCATCCCTGTTATTAGCTAAGAGTGCTTGCTGCTATACGGAGACTTCAAGGTACATCTGCCGCGTCCGCAGACCTAGGAGTCCCCCTCTATTATCCCCTATGTCAAACACTTCCTGTATTCCTTTTATTAGACTCTGCTGTATAAAGATGCTATGTTCCTTCTGTAGCTTGTGATTTACAGTATTTTGGGTTTTGGGAAGACTATATATTTATAGAATGTTGGTTATTGTACATGTTGAATGGCATTGTTACTAGTTATTCAGTTATCCACTACTGTTAGTTGCCAAGTTTTACTTTCGTTTTATTATTTTCCGCAATTTGTTAGGTGTCACGAAGTTATATGGAGGGAGTTTGGGTTGTGACACTTAGTGTTTGATAAAATACTCAAATGAGCTAGAATCGTGAACTCCTTCCCAATTCGTGTTCAATGTTGTTGTGTCTCTAAATCTCAAAGTTGCTAGGATTCCGAAACTGTGTAGTGAATTAAGGAAAGCTCAAAGCGAGGTATGTTGGCTAAATTCCTCTTTTAGAATTGAACCCCACAATGGCCTTGTAAGTCCCGTGATGCTCATCATAAATTGATTATTCCAAATAAGCCTTGTGTCAAAATAAATATGCGTTCAATATGTATTCCAAAGATTCTTGTTATGTTTAGTTACTGTTTGAGAATGTGGTTTAAGTATGGTCTGTGTGTTATTATGTTATGATTTAAAAACGTGATTTTTATGAAAGCTGTCATGTCAAATTGTGTAAGAAATCACATGTGCCTAAGACCCTAAATTGCTCCAATATGTGTTTAAAGTCTTAATTCGAAAGGCCTTGTCTGATTATCCATGATGATATTTGAAAGTGAAAGAAGAGAACATGAAATATGATGTGCGGCCAACGTGCCAAGAATGGGTGAAGCAGCGGGACCGCTTTGTGTAAAGATGGTTACATAGGATCTCATCTTAAATCCTATAAATGTTATTGATAGCTCTTAATAACCTTGCTCTGGTTTAAATGGTTATCTATATTATTCTATTACCGCCTTGGTTCATCATATTCATATTGTATTTCCAAATCCTTAAATTGGTGTTTAGTTTTCATACTAGTACTATTCGACGATTCTAACATCCCTTTTGTCGGGGCGCTGCATCTTTAAATGGATGCAGGTGATTCCATAGCAGGAGGTATTGATCAGTTATAGCAGTACACCTTCTTCCCAGCTGACTTGGTGAGCCCCAATTCATCTCGAGGTCATGTATCTTTTGTTTTTGTGTATTCTGTTTGAGGTATAGTCGGGGCATTGTTGCCGCCATTATCATTGTACTCTTCTTTATCTATAAGGGCTCCATATACATAGTGTGGATGGTATATTGGTGCTGCGGAAGTCAAACTCGTTATGTTGTGTTTGAATTACTATTTCTAGTTCAGATTATGAAAAATGTGTGTGAAATTGAGACTTTAAAATGAAGTAACTAATGATAAGAAATTGGTATTGCAGACATGATCACTCTATTATTTGATTAACAAAAATATATATTCTCTTATTCATGAATGAGTTTCAGTAGAAGGAAATCTAATAGGCTTGCTCGACCGGGTTTACTCAGTTGAGCGTCGGTCGCGCTCCTCGGTTTTGGGGCGTGACATACACAGCTTCAATACCTGCATATGTCTGGAACCAATCAGGGTTGCCAAAGGTCCAGTAAATGTGGCTGTATATTTTCTCATCTACGTCTCTTTTATTGCTTCAAGAGAATTGACAACCTCGTTTGGTGATTTGCCATGCACCAATATCCTCAATACATTGTTGGAATTCTATAGTTTCCTGTTGGTGTACTGGGGATCCATTTATCCTATCCCCCGCTGATAGAACATCATTGAAGTCTCGTAGAATGATTCATGGGCCACTTAGCTTCGCATGTATGGCTTTAAGATGATCCCACAGAGGCTTCCTATCGGCAATGGTATGCAATCCATAAACAAAGGTTCCATAGCAGCCGAAACTTGTATTTCTATCTTGGATATAGCAGTGGACAAGCTGGCTAGAGCATTGAAGCACTGTAGTTGTAAAATTCACTGACTTCCAACCTATCCAGATTCTTCCATTTGGTGCTGAGGAATAGTTATCTACAAATTTCCATCCTGCTCCAAGCTTCCTTTGTATCAATGCAGCCTTTGACTTTTTCACTTTGGTTTCAAAGCATCCTACCATATATATCTTATTGTTAAACAAAAATAATTTAAACTCTTTTTTTTGTAGGGCTTATTCAACCCCTTATGTTCCAAGTGCTGAAGATGATGGTGGAGGTGTCTTGTTTGCCTTGAGTCCTTTATCAACCAATTGATTATCCCTTATGCCATATTGGTCTTGCTCAGGTTGTGCTCTCTCAAATATCCTTAATGGAGCAAACTGATTCCTCCTGGCAATATCCTGCATGCCAATGTGATGGCCATTTGTTTTCTTTGAACCATGATGAACCACAACTGGTTTCCCTCTGTTTGATAGTTGCATTTGTATCTGAACATCTTGTGCTTCTTTTGCTGGTTTCTCAACTGAAGGTGTCTCAGGAGGATTCATTTCTTTAGGGATAGCTGTATCAATTGGCTCTACAACCTTTGTCTTCCATTCCCATTTCTCCTTTTTCTTTTTCTTGTTCTGCTTCTTTTCTGACTGCACCTGTTGTGGTTGTTTTCTTTGACAATTCTTAGTCGTGTGGCCAAATTGGTTGCATTCTTGATAGAATATAGGTTTCCACTCATATTCTCCTTCTTGATTCCAAATATTACCATCCACCTTAATGACAGGGAGAACATCAAATAGAGGTTGAGTGACATTGATCTTTATGAGAACTCTAGCATAAGAGACTCTATCACAGTGGGTTGTGATCTTATCAGTGCACTAAGGTTTTCCAATGTAGCTTGTTAGTCTCCTTAGATTTTCCTCAGCCCAAAATTGTATTGGTAAACCTCGGAATATCACCCATATAGCGACAATACACATAGATTCGTTTCTTATATTGAAATTTGGAGTCCAATCTTTCAATACCATGGGTCTGTTATTGAATGTATATGGGCCATTTTGGATAATCATGTTCTTATCCTCTATAGATTCAAATTTAAAGATACAATAATCATCGTCATGTAGCAGCAACTTCGGTGTAGTCACTGAATTCCATACTCCATAGACAAACTTGAGCATCTCTCTGAATGGTGGATTACCCCCAATAACATAGCCAATTAAGGCATTTTTTCCATTTCTGACATTGGCGCTCCACTTCATTATGGTTCAATTCAACCAGCTTCACTCCATCCTTGATCACTAGTAGGTAGAACTTCAATTGCATTCCTTGTTCCTTTATTCGATTGCCCTTAACCACATCAGCCATAGATTTAGCTAGTAATCTTGCTGAGTATGTCAATTTGCACGCTGCAGTTGTCGTTCCTAACTCCGGTGGAATTGAGGCTTCTGGGGGAATTGTAGTGATCCCCTCACCGGTGGGTGAGAATCATTCATCGCTGCTGTTTGCATGACTGTAGGTGCACTTCCCATCCCCGGCAACTAGCTGATAAGTTGTCGAGGACCTAATTGTTGTTCAATTCTAGATTCTGGTGTTACCAATCAACTAGTCATTCCTTCAATTTGTTTTTTAGAGCTTTGCATCATCAAAGCTTGTTGTTGATGGTTGTTCATGGTTATTGGCGTACGTTAGCGATCCTTCTTAACGTGCTCCTCCAGAGAGAACCATGTACCCATAAAGTTATTTCTTCTCCCCTTTTACGACGTATATAAGGCTTATTTGAGGCCGGACGCTTCGATCCAGGAAACAATTAGGTAGAATGGGTTTCTCAAAAAAGCCATCAGTTGGATGTGTATATTTATCAAAATAATACCCTTGGTGTGCATACGGGGAAAATGATGAATATAACCCTTTGCAATTTGAAAGGGAAAAATGATTATGTAAAGATCTTTTATATGTTATTTTTAAATTTCTTATGTAAAAAAATAAACATCGCTTATAAAAAAATATAAAACTAAAAGTAATTTATAAAAGGAATTTTTGTTCCTATACAATATTTCAAACTTATCTATTAAATTTGTCCTAAATTTGTATATTACCCGCTATAATTATCGTTTTCTTACAATTCATATATAATCCATTATTATTGCCTTAAATTAGGGGATTCAATTATAATCCATTCTCTACTACCTCTCTCCACCCAAAGCTCCCTTAATTGTGTACCAAACTCGGTACTATGACTAAATTTCAAACCACCATTCTCCCTACAATAAGACAATAATCATTATCTCCAATATTCCTACTGCGTGAACATCACATGTGATAAAAATTTGTAATCTTTTGAGTGCTGCCTATTGAAATTTAAATAAAATGTTCAACGCCTCCACCTCTGTTGATGTAGCGCTAGTAGCAGAAGCAATAGAAACTCAAGGATGACGCCTTTTCAGTTCAAACAAACATGAATCAGTGCACATGAGTCGATTTGAAATTCATTCTCTACTTTTCATTCTTTAACATATCAAAGTAAAAAAAGAATAATGTATGGTACAACAGCATACAAATTTTAAATAAACTTCGTACAAATTTGATACATCTACAACAACATACAAACTAAAAACTAATTTTATACAACTAATTATACAGTAAATTTAATTTTCATACAAATTTCATACAACTTAAATTTAATTTTCATACAAATTTTATACAATATATCTTTTGTATGTTTGTATATGATTTGTATATATTTATAATGTGGTGTGTTCTTCGTCCTCTCTGAAATTCTAATCACAACTTCCTCTCATAATACAATTTTGATACATATCAACAACTTTATGTAAAAATATAGTATTTATAATTTAAATGCAGATTTCATACAGCATACAGTACAATTTACATTCAACTTTAATATCAGTTTATTTGTAACTTGTATGTCATGTGTTCTTCTTCTTCTTCTTCTTCTTCTTCTTCTTCTTCTTCTTCTTCTTCTTCTTCTTCTTCTTCTTCTTCTTCTTCTTCTTCTTCTTCTTCTTCTTCTTCTTCTTCTTCTTCTTCTTCTTCTTCTTCTTCTTCTTCTTCTTCTTCTTCTTCTTCTTCTTCTTCTTCTTCTTCTTCTTCTTCTTCTTCTTCTTCTTCTTCTTCTTCTTCTTCTTCTTCTTCTTCTTCTTCTTCTTCTTCTTCTTCTTCTTCTTCTTCTTCTTCTTCTTCTTCTTCTTCTTCTTCTTCTTCTTCTTCTTCTTCTTCTTCTTCTTCTTCTTCTTCTTCTTCTTCTTCTTCTTCTTCTTCTTCTTCTTCTTCTTCTTCTTCTTCTTCTTCTTCTTCTTCTTCTCTT
>AWOL01S0006934.1:0-44234 GCA_000715115.1 Nicotiana otophora | reverse complement strand
TTCTTCTTCTTCTTCTTCTTCTTCTTCTTCTTCTTCTTCTTCTTCTTCTTCTTCTTCTCTTCTTAAATCCAGCTTCACCAAACACCCTCAAAATTAAGATATAAACTCCAAAGAATATTCTCAATGGTTTGCAATAACACCCAATCTAAAAAAATAATATTTTTTTAAAACCCGAATTGGAATTGTGTATGGGTAAAATTAGGGGCAGAGTTTTCCCCCATTCCCCGATGAGGAAACAAAAGGGAAGAATGGCTCGACGCGACTATAAGCGAGGTCGAAGGGCCCTTGTATCAGAACTTGGGAGAGTGAACGATGTATCTAGGTTCGGGCACGGTGAAATAACGGACCCAGACCAAGTAAAGTTTCTAGACCACACGAAACACAGAGAACAGTTATGCGTGACAAGCAGAAAGCCATAATATTCGCCCTCAACCAGATATTACTGCGCGAATCCCACCCGATATCAATCACGGATCGACATTTACCGGAAAAAGAACATTTTTACCTTATTTAGACTAATGCTAAGACTGTAATTCTCGTACTATATCAAGGGAAAAGTTTTTTTTATTTTAACACATTGTTGACACGTAAATCAAAGCAGTAAAAGTTTATTTTTGTCTTCTAGCTATTATTTATCATGTCCTCAGTTATTTTCTTTTCTTATTCGCATCCGAGCTTATATCGAGGGTCCGATCGAGGTTGAATTTCATTGTTCATCCTAAGATTAGTCTTGATCATCACATTACAATTGGTTTGATCTTTCATTTTATCTTTAACTTAATTACTTGTTGTTCTTAAATTATTCATATTAAATTGAATCACATATCCTTTAAACCGCGTACAAATTTAATTGTTACCAATTTTTTGGGGTAAACAATTTGGCACCCACAGTGGGGCTAAGGATAATAGTGGTGATTTGACATGAATCTCCATAACACAACCTATTTTACATTTGTTCTTTGAAGTTTTGATTCCAGGTCAGCCTAAGTATGTCAAATTCTCAGTATGCTCACTTGAACGTTGATGCTGAGTCAGGCCATCATGGTGAGAATAATAACGTGATGCCTAGCAATGATGTGCCCCTTGTCGATCCCAATAGTGTCCAAGCCGCCGACCCGGTCGATGCTAACTCATAGGTGGCCATCAATATCAATCTACCGACTGATCTCGAAAATTGCGTTCGCAGGGGACCCCGATCAACAGCTGGAAAGGCGCCCGAAGGTGAAGGTGATGGGGTGAGCCTGCAGTTGTTTTTCAAAATGTTACAGGCTCAACAAGCGGTGATAGCACAGTTATGGAACTAGAGCCAAGACCCTAACAGGGTCGAGCCCGAGAAGTCCCGAGCAAATACTTTGAGGGATGAAGAAGTTGTCGTGGAACCGGGCGAATTAAGGCCCGGGGAATCTTCCGAGGTTATGAAGATGCTCAAAGCATTGACAACACGGGTGGAGTATAACGAGAAAAGATTGAGGCCAAGGATAAGAAGGTAGAAACGTATAACTCCAGGGTTGATCAGATCTCGGGAGTGCCTCCGACATTGAAGGGGCTGGACTCCAAAAAGTTCATTCAGAAGCCTGTCTCCTCGGGCGCGGCACCGAAGCCGATCCCGAAGAGGCTTCGGATGCCCGACATTCTCAAGTATAATGGGACCACGGATAAAAATGAGCATGTAACCTCCTATACATGCGCGATCAAAGGGGATGACTTGGAAGACGATGAAATCGAGTCGGTGTTGCTGAAAACATTTGGGGAAACCTTGTCCAAGGGAGCAATGATATGGTATCACAACTTGCCTCCGACTCATTTTCTATCGACTCGTTTACTATGCTTGCAGATGCTTTCATAAAGGCCCATGTCATTGCCATCAAGGTTAAGACGAGGAAGTTAGACCTTTTTAAGGCCAAGTAGAAGGATAACGAAATGCTTAGTGAGTTTGGGTCGAGGTTCCAGATGGAACGAATGGATTTGCCACCGGTTGCAAATGATTGGGTTGTTCACACATTTACTCAAGGGCTCAACCCCCGAAGTTCTGTGGCCTCTCAACAGCTAAAGCAAAATTTGGTGGAGTACTCGGCAGTCACCTGGGCCGACATCCACAACAGGTATCAATCAAAGATCAGAGTCAATGACGACCAACTCGGGACCCCTTCAAGATTGTTTTACCCCATCAGAATCAATGACAGGTCTAAGAGAATCATCGATCATGAGCCGAGGCTGGTCCGAGATCGATACTAGCCATACAACACGGATCGGAGTGGGAAATAGATCCGGATGCCACCCGATAAGGAACGACGAGAGAAATGATCGAGGATCGAGTAGCCGAGGCCTGATGAGCAAGAGCAGGACGCTGTAATCATCCTCATCATCCGCTCTTTGCTCCTTCTATTTTTTCGTCTCGGCTGAGGCCGATATCATTGATTGCTATTTAGTTTTTCCTTCTTTAGTCGGTTCTATATTTTTTGATGTTGAAATTGCGGGCACCGGAATACCCTTCATTGATAGCGAACATCTCTTTTGCGGCCGGCTGTTCTCGTAGACTATTTTTACTTCTCCCGGAGTGGGAAATTTCAGCGCCTGGTGTAAAGTCGAAGGCACAACACTCATGTTATGAACCCACAGCCTTCTAAATAAGGCGTTGTACCTTATATCCCTTTCGATCATGTAGAACTTTGTTTCCTGGGTAGTCCTGGCAGTGTTTACTGGTAAAGTTATCTCACCCTTTGTGGTCTCGCACGCCATGTTGAATCCGTTAAATATTCGGACCGCCGGTATGATTTGATACTGCAACCCCAGTTGTTCTACGACCCTTCATCTGATGATGTTGCCGAACTACCTGGATTAATCAACACATGTTTAACCTGAGATTTAATGATAAGTACGGATATTATTAGTGCATCATTGTGAGGCTGTACTATGCCCTCGACGTCTTCATCGCTAAACGAGATGGCTCCTTCCGGTACGTAATCCCGGTTGCATTTTTCTCTCGTGATAGAAACTTTGGTGTGCTTTATCATTGGCCTTTGGAGGACATCAACTCCCACCAATGATCTTTTTGATTACGTGCTAAGGCTCCTCTTGTTCAACCTGTTTGTTGGCGTCCCTATATCTAAAGTGGTTTTGTCACGCTCCAAATCTGGGGAGGCATGGCTGGCACCCGATGTCATACTAGCCCGAGCAAACCACTCTATAACGCATGATCGTTTGATGAAAACTAGAACATGCATAGGTCAAGTTGAATGAACTCATTCTTTCTGTAACTATCATGGGCCAACATGGCCACAACTCATAATATATAACTGTATGTGGGCAAACGATGTATCAGCGATCCATGGTACTTAAAACATGAATACACACGGTCCGTCAAGGCCTCTGACATACTGTACATAATGATCCTATATCTACAAAGCCTCTAATAGTATTCAACGTCAAATGGGACAGGGCCTCGACCTACCCATAAGTTCGTAGCAGAACTCTGACACAATGACTTATAGACTCGGCTGCACTCCAAATGAAGTGGAGTCTCACCGATCCTTCGCTTAATGCTAACCTCATCTACTATGAGGGCTCATCAAACTTATTACCTACACCTGCAGGCATGAATGCAGCGTCAACAACAAAAAGGACTTCAATACAAATAATGTATCGAGTATGTAAGGAAAAACTGAAACATAACAATAAGTCAATATTAATGAGATAGATATAAGAATCAATCCGAACCTTTGATATGCTAGCGTATAATGCCTCTTTTTGGGACTATTATCCATATCATAACATGACTGCCCAGCTGATCAGTAGTAACTACCCGACTGGCTATAGCGCGGTGGTAAATGCGTAACTGCACAACCGGCCGTAGCTCGATGATAAATGCATGAATTTCTTACCGACCATAGCTCAGTGGTAAATGATGATACATGACCCCCCAACTGGCCATAGCTTGGTGGTAAATGCATGACTACCCGACCGGCCATAGCTCGATGGTAAATGAAGATACATGACTGCCCAACCGGTCGTAGCTCGGTAGTAAATGCATGACTGCCCGACCGGCCGTAGCTCGGTGGTAAATGAAGATGCATGACTGCCCAACCGGCCGTAGCTCGGTGGTAAATGCATGATTGCCCGACCAATCGTAGCTCGATGGTAAATGAAGATGCATGGCTACCCAACTAGCCGTAGCTCGATGGTAAATGCATGACTTCCCGACCGACCGTAGCTTGGAGGTAAATGAAGATGCATGATGGCCCGACTGTACATAGCGTGGTGGTAAATGCGTAACTACACAACTAGCTGTATCTCGATGGTAAATGCATGACTTCCCAATCGGCCGTAGCTCGGTGGTAAATGATGATGCATGACTGCCCGACTGGTCGTAGCTCGGTGGTAAATGAAGATGCATGACTGCCCAACCGGTCGTAGCTCGGTGGTGAATGCATGACTGCCTGATCGGCCGTAGCTCATTGGTAAATGAAGATGCACGACTACCCCACCGGCCGTAGCTCGGTGGTAAATGAAGATGCGTGACTGCCTAACCGGTTGTAGCCCGGTGGTAAATGAAGATGCATATAACAATACATTATGAACATTAACATCTTTAACGTATGTTTTGTGGACTGTTTCGTGTTGCTGTTGGATTGCATGTTTTGCTACTATTTTTTGGCGTTTTGGAGGAGAAAGGGTGTGGAGAAACATCACATAAATGCAGAGTGGTGGGCTGGTCGTTCACCATAACATTTTTGGGCTATTTGGCACTACTACGTTGTTCTTTTTGTGTGTGAAGAGATTGGGGTGTGTTTGGCTATTTCGTAGTATTTTGTGGTGTATATAAGGTTGAAAAATAATGTATATATGTTGTCATTGTTGTGTTTTTCTGTTGTTGGTGTTATCTTTAATTTGGAAGAAGTAAGGATTATAGGGAGATGTTGCCTGTTTTAATACAAAATAAGCTTGTTGTTCGTTGTGCGATAGTTGTACCTTTCATAACTTAATGATAGTATTATTATCGTTATTGTATATTAAGGTGCGAAGAGGCAAGTTCAACGTGGTGATTGGAAATATTGTAATAAGCTATGTTATGGCTAAACCTTTCCTTCATTTTGGCATGATCCCGTAATGACATGTATTTGATGACGAGACATAAAGAGAAGTTTATGTACATTATCCTAGTCTCATAAGTTACAGTATTCTCCCTTACCGGGACTTTATATCCAGTTATGTATTGTCTTATTCTAGTCAAGAGAGTAGAGGGTCTATATATATATATATATATATATATATACTGTATTACAATATTTTCACCACCATCGAGCTATAATCGGTGAACAAGCCCCTATTGGGCAACCTCTGATCAGATAGTACGTTATTTATCGAGTCTACTGTGGCCGAGAGCCTATGAGCGAGCCTAGACTGGCCGAAATACAGAAACTAGTATAGAGGAGCACCTATGAGCGAGCCTACTATGGTAGAGCAGTTACACGTTCAGAGCCTTATAGGGCCGGGCATCTATTTTACTTACTTTATTGAGAGAGTTGAGTCAGTATCAGTAGCTAAGTATATCTCCAGATCATCTTTGACTCCCAGTTACTTTCAGTTATTATATTATGAGTTTAGTTTCAGCTTTTAGTTATTCTATTGCCTTACATACTCAGTACATTATTTTGTACTGACGTCCCATACTTGGGGACGCTGCATTTCATGCATGAAGGTTCAGATATACAGACTAGTAGACCTCCTCTGTAGGAGTTGTCCGTAATCAGCTTGATTGGTAAGCTCCACGTCCTTCAGAGTTGCCGGGTCTAGGGTTTTGAGTACATATTGTGTATATATGTATATATATTATGGGTAGGTCGGGGCCCTGTTCCGACCACAACAAATCCATCAGTAGAGGCTTGTAGACATATCCTGTCAGTCAGTGCAGTATGTTGGGCTTGTAGGCCTTGTATGTATATTTTTGTTGGTTTGCCAGCTGTAGTAGTTATGACGGCCTTATCGGCCCAACTATATATTGATGTTCAGTCAGATCTAGATTCCGTTTGGTTTTATATTTTTTTCACAAATTGTCTTGCAATGTGGCCCTATGGCCAAAGTATGACATTGTATATTCAGAGTCCCTCAGTCTTAAGTTGGTACGCTCGATTAAGTGAGGCACCAGGTGCCAGTCCTGTCCCCCCAGGTTCGGGGCGTGACAAACTTGGTATCATAGCAATTTTATCCTAGGGGGTCTACAAGTCGTGTCTAGTAGGGTCTTGTTTATAGATGTGTTGTGCACCACATTATATAAGCAGGGAACTAGAGGGAATTTAGGAGTTGGTTATCCTTCATTAAAATCTAAATCATGCTGTAGAACTAAGTTATAGGAAATATGAGTTAAACTTACGTATTGCTATAGGAAGACTACAGCTAATCAGAGGAGAGATACAACAACGGGTGAGGGGACCAGCAGGGTACCCCCAGTAGATGGGGCCCAATATGAGGCCCAGGGCGAGACCCCTACTCAGCCATTACCGGCTCCTCCACCACCTGAGGAGATTCCCAGGGATACCGCACATCCAGTTCTCCCTCCACGTCCATTAGATAAGGACTTGAGGAGTGCGGTGCATTTGTTGACACAATTGGTAGCTACCCAGTAACAGGCTAGGGCATCAGCTACTACAGGATCTTTCGAGGGGTCTGGAGTTCAAGGGTCCGAGAGTTTATTGCTTTGAGTCCCCAGAGTTAACGGGGACAGATCAGAGGGAGGACCCGCAGGATTTCATAGATCCGCTTCACAAGATCTTTCATGTTACGCATGCCACGGAGACTGAGATAGTTGAGCTGGCAGCTTTTTGACTCCGAGATATAGCCGTCCTTTAGTACGAGGGATGGGAGAGGTCCAGGGAACGTGATGCACCTCCAGCTATTTTGTAGAATTTTTCAAATGCCTTCCTTGACCAGTACTTACCGCGGGAGATCCGACAAGCTCGAGTCGATCAGCTTCTAGCCCTCAAGCAGGGCAATATGAGTGTTCGAGAGTATAGTCTTTGTTTTAACTCTTTGGCCAAATATGCTCCATCCATAGTTGCTACTATACGGGACAAGATTCACAGGTTTATTGCAGGGTTGGCCCCAGAGTTGATCGAGGCATGTGCCACCGCTGCATTGCAGGATATTATGGATATCTCCCGGATTCAGGCATTCGCCCAGAATATAGAAAAGGGCAGGCTTCGGCAGCAGGGTACAGAGAAGAGTGAGCAAGTGCTTCGTAAGAAGATGATATTTGCCAGGTCTTAAGAGCAGTCTCAGGGTATTTATAGGCCCAAGTACTTCAAACGGCCATCTAGGCCTCCACCGCCTTAGTTACAGGGTTACAAGTATGACCACTATACTCAGTCAGGACCAGGTGAGAGCTCACAGGCATCGGTTTTGCAGCGATAGTGAGGTTCAGGGTAGACATGGTCATTTTTGCCGTGGTGTGACATCTGTGGTAGAGGACACTTGGGCCAATGTAGAGCAGGTTCCAACGCTTGTAATACATGTGGGCGTCAGGGGCATATGATTTGAGATTGCCCAAATAGAGATTCTGAGGGTATGGCAAAACCAATGAGTTCAGCAACATGATCATCTATGTCCGTGCATCCTTCAGGGAGCGAGTCTCAGTCTTCGGCTGGTAGAGGTCGAGGTAGAGGTAGAGGTTCTTGTTCAGGCAGTAATCAGAACCGTATCTATGCTTTAGCAGGTCGATAGCACCAGGAGTCTTCACCAGATATTGTGACAGGTCTATTGACCATTTGCTCTCACGATGCTTATGCCTTAATAGACCCAGGATCTACTTTATCGTATATTACCCCGTTTGTCACAAGGAGGTTTCGTATAGTGCCTGAAATACTGACTGATCCTTTTGCGGTATCTACACCGGTCGCAGAATCGATTATTGCGAGACGGGTTTGCCGAGATTGTACGGTGACAGTTTGTAGTCGTCAGACCTCAGTCGACCTAGTTGAGCTAGAGATGATAGATTTTGATGCTATCATGTGCATGGACTAGTTGGCAGCTAGCTAAGCCACAGTTGATTGCCGAGCAAAGGCAGCCATATTTCATTTTCCGGGTGAGCCAGTCCTTGAATGGGTAGGTAATACAGCGACACCCAAAGGTAGGTATATTTCCTATCTGAAGGCGAGGAAAATGATCGCAAAAAGGTGTATTTATCATATTGTGCAAGTTAGAGATGCATATGCTGCGGTACCTACACCTCAGTCTATTCTAGTAGTTAGAGAGTACGCAGTTGTGTCTCCAGATGAGCTTCCATGTATTCCTCCCGAGCGAGAGATTGATTTTAGCATTGATTTGCTTTCGCGAACTCAACCAATATCCATCCCTCCGCATATAATTGCACCTGCCGAATTGAAGGAGTTGAAGGAGAAGTTAAAAGATTTGCTGGAGAAAGGTTTCTTCAGGTCCAGTACCTCACCTTGGGTGCACCGGTACTGTTTGTGCAGAAGAAAGACGGCTCGCTGAGGATGTGTATCGATTATAGGCAGCTGAACAAGGTAACTATTAAGAATAAGTATCCATTTCCAAGGATCGATGACTTGTTTGATCAGTTGTAGGGGGCTAGATGCTTTTCAAAGATAGATTTGAGGTTTGGGTACCACCAGGTCAGAGTTTGAGAGAAATATATTCCGAAGACAGCCTTCAAGACCCGATATGGCCACTTCGAGTTCCTTGTCATGTCCTTCGGGTTGACAAATGCACCCGCCGTATTTATGGACTTGATGAATAGCGTATTCCATCCATTTTTAGATTTGTTTGTGATAGTATTTATTGTTAATATTCTGGTTTATTCACGTCCAGAGGAGGAGCATGTGGACCACCTGCGAATGGTACTACAAACCCTCCGTGATCATAAGTTGTATGCTAAGTTTTCTAAATATGAGTTCTGGTTGAAGTCTGTAGCATTCTTGGGGAATATTGTATCCGATGAAGGTATAAAGGTAGACACTCAAAAGATTGAGGCCGTGAAATCCAGGCCTAGACCTACCACTCAGACAGAGGTTCGTAGCTTTCTAGGCTTAGAAGGATACTACCGGTGGTTCGTAGAGGGGTTTTATTCCCTTCCGGCACCATTGATGAAGCTGACATAGAAAGCAACTAAGTTTCAGTGGACAGAGACTTGCGAGCGGAGTTTCCATGAGCTTAAGAACAGGTTGACCTCAACGCCAGTTCTAACAATTTTAGAGGGTCTAGAGGGTTATGCCGTGTATTGTGATACCTCAGGTGTCGGGTTAGGATGTGTCCTGATGCAACATGGGAAGGTAATTACGTATGCTTTAAGGCAGTTGAGGAAGAACGAGAGGAACTATCCGACCCATGACCTCGAGTTAGCTGCGGTTGTCCATGCACTTAAGATATGGCGGCATTATTTATATGGTGTTCATGTTGATGTATTTACAGATCATAAGAGCCTACAATATATCTTCAAGAAAAAAAAGATTAATTTGCGACAGAGCCGATGGCTAGAGTTATTGAAAGATTACAATGTTAACATTCTCTACCATCAGGGGAAAGCTAATGTTATAGCAGATTCCTTAAGTCACCGATCTATGGGTAGCTTAGCACATGTAGAGACTGAGAAAAGAGAATTAGCTAGAGAGATTCATCAATTGGCTTGTTTGGGGGTTCGGTTAGTAGATTCTGATGATGGTGGAGTTGTAGTCCAAAATACTGCAAAATCATCTCTCATAGCTGAAGTCAAGGAAAAGCAGTAAGAGGACCCAGAGTTGGTCGAGTTGAGAGAGCGAGTTCCGCAGTAGAAGAAGTCGTTGTTAGATCTCAATGGAAATGGGGTTCTCAGATATAGGGGCCGTCTGTGTGTTCCAAATGTAGCAGGGCTATGAAACAGGATTATGTTAGGGGCACATTATTCGTGGCACTCCATTCATCCTGGGTCGACGAAGATGTATCATGACATTAAGGATATGTACTGGTGGAACGATATGAAGAAGAATATTGATGCATTTTTCATCCAGTGTCCTAGTTGCCAGCAGGTGAAGGTAGAGCACCAGAAGCCCGGAGGGCTAATGCAGACTATAGAGATCCCAACGTGGAAATGGGAGGCGATAAGCATGGACTTTGTCACGGGTGTGCCTCGTTCTCATCGTAAGTTTGATTCTATATGGGTAATAGTCAATAGGCTCACAAAATCAGCCCATTTCCTACTAGTCAGATCTACATATATAGCCAAAGATTATGCGAAGTTATATATTAAGGAGATAGTGCGGCTACACGAAGTACCAGTATATATTATATCTGACCGTGGGTCCCAGTTTACAACACATTTCTGGAGGTCATTTCAGAGAGGTCTAGGGACTCAGATGAATCTCAGCACAACTTTTCATCCACAGACTGATGGACAAGCCGAGCGCACAATTCAGACACTTGAAGATATGTTACGAGCACGTGTGTTGGATTTTAAAAGATGTTGGGATGAACATCTACCTATTGTCGAGTTTGCATATAAGAACAGTTACCACTCTAGTATCCAGATGGCTCCGTAAAAGGTTTGTATAGGCAGAACTGCAGATCTCCTATATGGTGGTTTGATGTTGGAGAAACTGGGTTACATGGGCCAGACATGATTCGGCAGGCCATAGAGAAGGTAAAGCTTATCCAGGAGCGACTATTGGCAGCCCAGAGTCGTCAGAAGTCATATTCTGACGTGCGACAACGAGACTTAGAGTTTGGGGTTAATGACTGGGTATTCTTAAAGGTGTCACCTATGAAGGGTGTGATGAGGTTTGGCAAGAAAGTCAAGCTTATCCCACGGTATATTGGGCCTTATAGGATTATTCGAAGAGTGGACCGAGTAGCTTATGAGTTAGATTTACCCTCGAAATTAGAGTCTATCCATTCGTTTTTTCACGTATGTATGCTACAAAAGTGCATTGGGGATCCTACCAGAGTGGTGCCCACTGATGATGTACAAATTACGGAAAACTCCGCAAGCTACGAAATAAGGAGGTAGCCTCCGTGAAAGTTTTATGGAGAAGCAAGAATGTGGAAGAGATGACGTGGGAAGTGGAGGAAGAAACAAAGTCTAAGTATCCCCACCTATTTCAAACTGAAGATATTGTTTGACAGGGGATACTTCAGCATAGCTCTATTCAGGCCATTAGGTCATCAGGTAAGCTCTTATTCTTTTACTTTCAGTATTTATGCTTAACGTGTGTGATAGCATCTTAGGAAGATAAAATCTATTCAAGGACAAGAATGAAGGTTTGGAATCTCAAAGAGGGCTTTTAATAAAATGTCAAGCTAAAGATTTGCAAAACAAGGTCATTAGACTTCAAGTGCAAATAAAGAAGTTATTAATTGGGATGGAGAGCTCAAGGATAAATGATATGAGTTGTCTAGGTATTATAATTATTTTATGGTCCTAATTCATGTCCAAGAAAAGGTGGATTAGATCCCAAGAGACATCCTCTAAAGAAGGTCCAAATCAGGCCACTATTGGACCTATTTGGCACCTAAAATGTGTCCAAACTTGAAGCCCAATAAGTCCTACATGAAGACAAGTTTTTATAACATAAAAAGGACTTACTTGCTGCCCAATAAAGGTTCAATAGGCGTGATAGAAGTTGGGTACAAGTTGGTGCCAAGTTGCTTGCAAGTTGCCTTCAAGATTTCCAAGATCCTATCCATGATTGGTTTGCGACTTTCAAGATTCTATCCAAGACTGGTTTTAACTGATTTCCATATATTTTGGTACTAGATTTATTGCTTTCCTAGGTAGTTAAGGTTATGTTTTCCTTTTCCTAAGATTGTTGGAGTTACTTTCTAAGATTGACTTGGTTTTTGTTTCCTAGTGTTTTTCCTTTTCCTAAGGTATTTGGACTTGTTGTCCAAAGTAGTTTAGGACTTTATTTCCTTGTTTTTAGGTAGGAATTTCGTGACCCCCTCTCTATATAAATGGGTGTCTTCTTTGTTTTTAGATTTTAGATTATTATAGACTATTATCAATAAAAATTGTGAGATTTTTCTTGCACTCTTGTGTGTGGCTACTCTTGGATTTATTCTTCAACCTTCAAGACTCAACTTAAGGTGGTAAGATTAAACTCTTTCGAAATCTTAGATCACTTCTAGGTATTCAAGAAAGGTGATAAGTTTAGGCTTATTGTTGTTCTTGTTATTCTAAAGGGTCGGGTTTCACAATCTATCTCTTGTTTTTAATTCTCTACCAAAGGCGATTAGTTCTTTGTTAGCTAATTGTTGTTGTTAGGATTCAACTTCAAGAATAGACTTCTTGAATTCAAGAAACTCTTTCTTGAATTCAATCCATCTTTAATTTTCCGTTGTTTTTTTGTTTCTTTATTTTCTTTTAGCTTCCGCACGTTTCTTGATTTTCTTTAGTAAATCTTGGACCCCTATCATGTTGTTATCAAATGGTATCTGAGCATAGGCTAATCAAGATTTCAATCTTGATAATCTTGGGAGGTTCTTGAGCAAAAAAAAAAAACCAAAAAACATAAACGAAAATCAGCCAAAGAAAAGCATTTTGGCTCATTATTATTTGTAGAATTCACGTGTTATTTGGTTTCCAAGTCAAGAAAGGAAATAAGAAGAGAGGATCCTAGTTCTTGAAGATTAAGATAACTTCTTTCCTTATTCTTGTGGGTTTTGGGTTTCCTAAATTCTTTTCTTATGTTTTCTACATAACCAATTCCTATTCTTCCAAGGTTTGATCCTTCACTTTCTTTTTCTTTTTCTAACTCCACATTCTTATTACTAAGGATTGTGACTAGTAAGGTTTATTAATAAATCTCAAGTTTAATGACCAAGAGTTGCTTTGAGTGGAAAAAAGGCAAGAGAGGCGAGAACATTAGAGGAAAAAGCCAAAATTTGAGAGATACATAATTCTTCTAATCTTTGTTCAAGATGTTTCAAACAGGTAGTTATAGTGAAAGGAGGCGAGCTATGACTCAACAACTTGAAAATTCGAACTTACAGTATACTGAATGGAAGGAAGATAATGGTAAAATTATTTTTCAAACAAGAGCTAAAGTGATGTCTGCGATTTGTGCCCTTAGAATTGACAAAGAGTTTGGCTATAACTCAATTAGCACTTATATGGTTGAAAAATTGAACTTGCCTTGTGTTGAGCATATTGAACCCTACATGTTGAGAGGAGTAAAGGTAGATAAAAGAGTGTTATTACTATTCTCTATTGGAAGGTATGAGGATGCGATCTGGTGTGACGTGATTCCCATGAATAATCATCATATCTTATTGGGAAAGCCATGGTATGCCTATAGAAGAGCTTCATATAATATGGAAACAATAGATACTCTTTTGAGGTTAACGGGAAGAAACTTATTCTTGGACCTTTGACTCCCTCACAAATTTATGAAGATGAAAAGACTGTTAAAAAGAATATGGAAAAATATGAGAGAGAAAAGAATGAGAGGAGTAAGGGAGTGCAGGTTGACATCCCAACAGAGGAAAAAGGAGAGGTTGTATTGAGTGAAAAGAATGAGATGTCAATTGAGAAAAAGAATGAGCTTGAGGGAAAAGAAAAGAGAGAAGGCAATGAGATAAGAAAAGTCTTTAAGGTAGAGAGAGAAAAACAAGAGGGTTTGAGTAAAGAAGAAAACAAAAACTTTACNTGTTTGGACTACCTTATTGACAAGATTGCATTGCAAATTTCATTACATAGTGCATCTAAGAGAGATTTTTTAATGGACAACTCTAAGTAGGCATAAATTTTATTGGGATGATGATGTACGTATGATTTATAAAGGAGTATTTACACCTATTAGGCTTAATTGGGTTAAGTGGACACATGGTCACTATCTTATTTTATTCCTACCATTTTTTCAGATTAGTGGGTGCCATTTACTAGTGCTGACTTCTTTTTCTTGCAAGGTCGAAATTGGAGGACGAATGTTCTTCAAGAAGAGGGGAATGGTAGCATCCTAGGAAGCTCAAATCTATTCAAGGACAAAAATGAAGCTTTGGAATCTCAAAGAGGGCTTTTAATAAAATGTCAAGCTAACGATTTGCAAAACAAGGTCATTAGACTTAAAGTGCAAATAAAGAAGTTATTAATTGGGATGGAGAGCTCAAGGATAAATGATATGAGTTGTCTAGGTATTATAATTATTTGATGGTCCTAGTTCATGTCCAAGAAAAGGTGGATTAGATCCCAAGAGACATCCTCTGAAGAAGGTCCAAATCAGGCCACTATTGGACCTATTTGGCACCTAAAATGTGTCCAAACTTGCAGCGCAATAAGTCCTACATGAAGCCAAGTTTTTATAACATATAAAGGACTTAATTTATGCCCAAGAAAGGTTCAATAGGCGTGATATAAGTTGGGTACAAGTTGGTGCCAAGTTGCCTTCAAGATTTCCAAGATCCTATCCATGATTGGTTTGTGACTTTCAAGATTCTATCCAAGATTGGTTTTAACTTATTTCCATATATTTTGGTACTAGATTTATTTCTTTCCTAGGTAGTTAAGGTTATGTTTTCCTTTTCCTAAGATTGTTGGAGTTACTTTCCAAGATTGACTTGGTTTTTGTTTCCTAGTGTTTTTCCTTTTCCTAAGGTATTTGGAGTTGTTGTCCAAAGTAGTTTAGGACTTTATTTCCTTGTTTTTAGGTAGGAATGTTGTGACCCCCTCTCTATATAAAGGGGTGTCTTCTTTGTTTTTAGATTTTAGATTATTATAGACTATTATCAATAAACATTATGAGATTTTTCTTGCACTCTTGTGTGTGGCTACTCTTGGATTTATTCTTTAACCTTCAAGACTCAACTTAATGTGGTAAGATTAAACTCTTTCGAAATCTTAGATCACTTCTAGGTATTCAAGAAAGGTGATTGTTTTTAGGCTTATTGTTGTTCTTGTTATTCTAAAGGGTCGGTTTTCACAATCTATCTCTTATTTTTAATTCTCTACCAAAGGCGATTAGTTCTTTGTTAGCTAATTGTTGTTGTTAGGATTCAACTTCAAGAATAGACTTCTTGAATTCAAGAAACTCTTTCTTGAATTCAATCTATCTTTAATTTTCCATTGTTTTTTTGTTTCTTTATTTTTTTTAGCTTCCGCACGTTTCTTGATTTTCTTTAGTAATTCTTGGACCCCTATCGTGCTGTTATCAGTATGTGTGAGGCCAAGTGTAGCTATTTGTAGACATTGGCCATGTGTTGCACGTATATTATATTTTCTAGCTGCGTGCATGTTGGTTTGGGTCTAGTTTACGGGGGAGACTCTAACAAAAATTTTCCAAAGTCTCTAATAGTAAACATTCGAGGACTAATGTTCCTAAGGGGGGCCTTTAATTTTGTACGTAAATGTGTGTCGTAAGCAAACAAATGTAAGACCAAAAATGAGATCATCTTTAAAAGTATATAAAGTAAGATATCATGTTATCTCGGAGGTTACAAATATTTAAGATCATAAACAACAAGTACAAAGAGGGTTGGAAGGTTTAGAAGCGAAAGGAATTGAAGAAAGTAATGGTTCGTCGAAAGTCGACAAGTTGAGAATGTTATAACCCATACCTTTGGGGTGAAACTAGGCTTCTTAAAATGCTAAGAGGGTTATGTTATGCTTTATTTTAGATTAATAATAGTCATGTATTAAGTTTTGAAGTCAAGCAAGTTGTGGAACAAAAGTCGATGAAGGTCATCACAAGTTACGTTCATTAGTTTGACTGAACTTTGGGGCAAATGTAACTGCGATTTTCTCCCAATATACTCAGAGTTTCAGAGTGTTCCACTCATAAAATTGAAGATCTATGAGTCTAATTTCTAATGCATTAAACCGTTTGTAAATACGACATCGGAGTAGAGAGATATACGCATGTTTGAGAGACTGCGCAAACTACTAGGTGACAAGTAGGTGTGTCACCTACTTGCTTATATGAAAGGATTAAATATGCCCAAAAAGGGGCTATTTCGCATCGGGCAAAGAGCCCATTTAGGGGCTTATCTCCTGCAATATAACACTC
The DNA here is from genome assembly GCA_000715115.1 of Nicotiana otophora. Classification (NCBI taxonomy): domain Eukaryota; kingdom Viridiplantae; phylum Streptophyta; class Magnoliopsida; order Solanales; family Solanaceae; genus Nicotiana; species Nicotiana otophora. Next base: position 28,251 of record AWOL01S0006934.1, on the reverse strand, counting down.
ACTATATAGAACAATAACCAGACATAAACCCCTACAAAAATCCTCCTAAAAATTGCACACAAACCCTAATTGATTTTCTCTCCTTTTCAAGTTCTAGTTGGAGGAAACACCTAGAGTTTGAAGAATCAAGATAGGATCTGAGATATTCAACAAATAAGGTATGTTTACTGCTCTCTTTCATGCATTTTTTCTGCTGTAAATGTATGGAAAGTCGTTCTATAATTATTAGAACTCACGGGACGATGATCGGAAGCCGTAAGCTCACGTTATTTAACTTGTAGCGGACTGTTTTGTGGGTTGTTTGATGCTGCTGTTGGATTTCGTGTTTTTCTACTGTTTTATGGAGTTTTGGAAGAGAAAAGTTGTGGAGAAACATCACATAAATACAGGGTGGTGGGATGGTCGTTCGTCATAACATTTTCGGGTTGTTTGACACTACTATAGTGGTCATTTTGTGTATGAAGAGATTGGGTGTGTTGGGCTATTTTGTAGTATTTTGTGGTGTATATAAGGTTGGAAAATAATGTATATATGTTGTTATTGTTGTGTTCTTGTGTTGTTGGTGTTATCTTGAATTTGGAGGAAGTAAGGATTATAGGGGAGAGCTGCCTGTTTTAATACAAAATAAGCTTGTCATTCGTTGTGCGATAGTTGTACCTTTTGTAACTTAATGATAGTATTATTATCGTTGTTGTAGATTAAGGTGCGAAGAGGCGATTGGAAAGAAAGTGATAAGGTATGTTAAGGCTAAACCTTTCCTTCATTTTGGCATGATCCTGTAACTACATGCATTTGATGACGAGACATAAAGAGAAGTTTATGTACATTATCCTAGTCTCATAAGTTACAGTATTCTCCCTTATTGGGACTTTATATCCAGTTAAGTATTGTCTTCTTCCAGTCAAGAGAGCATAGGGTCTATATATATATATATATATATATATATTGTATTACATTATTTTCACCACCATCAAGCTATAATCGGTGGGCAGGCCTCTATTGGGCAACCTCTGATCAGATGGTACGTTATATACCGAGCCTATTGTGGCCGAATGCCTATGAGCGAGCCCAGAATGGCCGAGATACAGAGCCTAGTATGGCTAAGAGCCTATGAGCGAGCCTACTATGGCAGAGAAGTTATACGTTCAGAGCCTTATCAGGCCGGATATCTATTTTACTTACTATTTGAGAGAGTTGAGTCATTATCAGCAGGTAAGTATATCTCCAGATCATCTTTGACTCGCAGTTACTTTCAATTATTATATTATCAGTTTAGTTTCAGCTTTCATTTATTCTATTGCCTTACATACTCGGTACATTATTTCGTACTGACGTCCCCTTCCTGGAGACGCTGCATTTCATGCATGCAGGTTCGGATAGATAGACTGGTAGACCTCCTCCGTAGGTGCTGTCCGTGATCAGCTTGATCGGTAAGCTCAAGGTCCTTCGGAGTTGTGGGGTCTGGGTTTTGAGTACATATTGTGTGTGTGTATATATATATATATATATATATATATATATATATATATATATATTATTGGTAGGCCGGGGCCCAGTTCTGACCACAGTACATCAATCAGTAGAGGCTTATAGACATATCCAGTCAGTCAGTGCAGTATGTTGGGCTTGTAGGCCTTGTATGTATATTTTTGTTGGTTTGTCAGATGTAGTAGTTATGACGGCCTTGTCGGCCCAGCTTTATATTGATATTCATTCATAGCTAGTTTCCGTTCGGTTTTCTATTTTTTTCACAAATTGTCTTGCAATGTGGCCCTATAACCAAAGTATGACATTGTATATTCAGAGTCCCTTAGTCTCAAATTGGTACGCTCGATTAAGTGAGGCACCAAGTGCCGGTCTCACCCATCCCAGGTTCGGGGCGTGACATATTGGCAGTTGGGGATTTTGTTCTATACGTTCGCGAGAGAGTGTCTACGATCACGAAGCATGGGGAGTTAGTGAACCGCGAACGTTTGGGTTAAGTCGTGTTCGAGAAAAGGAAAGAAAGAAAATGGGGTTCACACAATTTGTTCTTCGCGATCGTGTGAGGAGGTTCCCGATCGCGTAGTGTGATGAGCCTATCAGTCCCGTTCGCGTGGGGTTATTCGCATTCGCGAAAAGTTATTTTGGAAGCCTATGAAATTTTTCTTTGCTATTGCGAAGAAGAGCATCTGGGCAGACTTTAAAATATCAAAAACGAGGGTTAGAGTTATATTTTATAATTGGACTTTGGGCTCAGATTGAGGCAATTCTTGGAGGGATTTTCAAAGAATTGATTAGGATAAGTGATTCTAACTCGGATTTGGTTAATATACATAAATCTATCATTATTTTTATCATTTAATTTGTGTTTTGGATTGGATAAATTGGGAAAAATTGTAGAAACTTCATAGGCTTAAAATTGAGGATTTTAAGGTCGAGTTGTGATCGAAATTGAGTAATTTTGGTATGGATGGACTCGTGGTTGAATGGATGTTCAGATTTTATTAATTTTGTTGGATTCCGAGACATGTGCCCTGGGTTGACTTTTTGACTTTTGTTAAAGAACTTAGTTTTTTTCATATGGAATTGATTCATATAGCTTGTGTTGATTGTATCGAGTTGTTTGTGGCTTGATTCGAGGTGTTTGGAGGCCGAATCGCGAGGCAAGGGCTTGTTGGAGTAGAGATTTGCACGGTTTGAGGTAAGTAATACTTCTAAACTTTGTTCTGAGGGTATGAATCCCTGAATTACGTGTTGTATGATCGGTGTTGAGGTGACGCACATGCTAGGTGATGGGCGTGTGGGCGTACATCGTACAAATTGTGACTCAGTCGATTCCGTGGAACTGTGTAGTCATCTTATCTGAATATTATTATTGTACTCTATGTTTTAGAGAATTTGAGATGTGATTTATGTTAGAAATTATGTTTAGGCTATGTGCTGGTACTATTGGGACCCACAACGATCGTTCTTTTGTTATTGAGTTATTTTCTTAATTTGCAGTTATGTAGTCAGTCGCATTCATCATTGCATATCATATCTCAGTCTCTGTTATCATTTATTTTCACATCATGTATCATTGTTTTGGGATAACTGGCATGAGTGTTGTGATCCCGAGAGACCGGAGAGATTGATGACTGAGTGGGGTCGAGGGCCTGTTTGTGAGTGATATTGATGGGATCGGACTGCACGCCGCAGCGGGTACTATTGACTCATGATGGGATCGAGTTGCACACTGCAGCAGGTATTATTGACTCATGATGGGATCGGGTTGCACGTCGCATCAGGTATTATTGATTCATGATGGGATCGGGTTGCACGTCGCATCAGGTATTATTGATTCATGATGGGATCGGGATGCACGCCGCAGTAGGATTTTTGAGCGCTTGGGTAGGATCCGCCCCTTCGGAATCTAACATACTAGCAGTGAGCGCATGTACCGTATAGTGCTGAGTGACTGAGTGTGATTAGTGAGAATTAAGACAGTCAGATTGAGTACTCTGAGAGTGTGAGTACGTGAGGTTTTCATTGTGTTGCATCACACGTGACATGCACATTGACATGTAGATATAGAAATGTAATATTTCTCATATCAGTCATACTTGGCATATATTATTTGTATTGAGTTTAACTGTTAAACTTGGAAGCATGCCTTATTCATGCACTGTGTACCAACAGATTATAAATTACTCTGAGATATTATTGTCATATTTCCTGTCATTTTTGTACTGTTAAATTTTATACTTGGACTGTATTGGTTGAGCTCGTCACTGCTTTCTGCTCGAGGTTAGTCTTGTTACTTTTTGAGTACATTGGTCGGTTTTAGTTATACTATACTCTGCACTTCGTGTGCAGATCCAGGTACTTCCGGGCATGGAGGTTGCTAGTGTTGGAGCTTATTCAGTTTGGAGACTATCGACGTAGCCGCCTTGGCGTCCGCAGACCTTGACTCTCCACATTTTTCTTTTAGTTTATTTGTATTGTTCTATCTTTCTAGACAATGTTTAGAAGTCAGACTATGTTGTCAGTTAGATGCTCATGTACTCACTGACACCCGAATTTTGAGGCATATTGTATTGAGACGCGGTATTTTTTTATCAGTATTTAGGAGATTTTTCTCTTGAACTTATATTACTATGTTTTCCAAATTTAAAGATGCGTGGTTTTATTGTGATTATCGTCTTGCCTAGTATTGCGATAGGCACCATCACAACATGTGAAATTTGGGTCGTGACACTTCCTCAATCTTTTCTTTCCTTCAAAAAACATATTAATAACTACACCAACTATATACTCAAGTTACTCCAACAATTTCCATCCATTACACAACTTAGAAAATTACCGAATAGTCGATACAACAACAACAACGTCAAAATACGATTTCTCACTATTAACTACATAATTCTAATCCCACAATATAGCTATGACCTAGATGAATTTAAATATACCAATGAGAGCAAAATTATTACCTTTTTTGATAAGAAATACTCTTATTCCACCTTACTTCACATCGAAGAAAGCCAGGATTAACCAGCGCGCCAAAATAGAACAACGAGATCGAGGTGGTGCGCAAAACCCGTATATTGATCTTTTGAAAAATTGCATTGTACTTCCTTAAAAATGCAAGTGTCCTTGTTGCTGTAACAATAAATTATCTTACGTTGCAGCTATACAAATATAAGTTATAATTTCAACAAAGTTGTTTTCCTTCAACCTTTTGTTACATGATGACACACATACTTTTTTGCATATATGGATATATAATACTTACTTCCACTTGTCCACATCCCACATGGCTTATGTTCACATACTACTTATTCAATAGTCCTAATTAATTTCTAGTTTTACATTACAATATTCCATTTAACCAACTACACATATAATTAATTTATGGATCTCATTTCACTTAAATACTAATAACTTTTAACCTACTTCATATACCCTACTATCATGATCATGTTGCATGGCACTAGTCCATAAATACGGGGTATTACATCTTGGAACGTATTTTATCCCAAAATGTCAAACTTCGACGAAACTCATTTTCTTTAATTTGTTTAACCTCTAACCCGCATGACACTTACTTATCACTTGTTATAAATAACATAAATACTTATAATCTCAAAAATAATCTTGTCCTTGAACTTATGTCAATTATCTTACAAATAATCCAACGTACAAAAGTACGGGATGTAACAGGTTCTTGGCTCGCTCGCTTAGGAATTCTCGAAGGTGCCCATTATTGAACAATCAAGCTACTTCTTCTCTTAGTTGTTGGAAATCTTTGGTCCTATGACCGTGAGTACCGTGGTACTTACACACCAAACTAGGATCTCTCTGGGTACGGGTTTGACAGGTCGCTCGGGAGTAGGGAGGCACCAAGATTATCGAAGTGTAATTTCAAGGTGGACGCTGCAAGTATAGTGTCGGCCATAGGGCGCATCAAAGAGACTAAGTGGTCAAGACCATTGCAGTCTGACCCTACCCAAAGCGATCCTAGTTTGGTATGTAAGTTCCACGGTACTCACGGTCATAGGACCTAAGATTGCCGACAGCTAAGAGAAGAAGTAGCTTGATTGTTCAACAATGGGCACCTTCGAGAATTCCTAAGCGAGCGAGCCAAAAACCACTTCAGAAATAGGGACGCCAACAAACAGGTCGGGCAAGAGGAGCATCAACACGTAATTAACATGATCATTGGTGGGAGTTGATGTCCCCCAAAGGCCAGTGATAAAGAACACCAAAGTTTCTATCACGAGAGAAAAATGCACCCGGGATTTCTATCACGAGAGAAGGACCGATCTCGTTCAGTGACAAAGACGCCGAGGGCATCGTATAGCCTCACAACGATACACTAGTAATATCTGTACTTATCAATAAATCTCGGGTTAAATGTGTGTTGATTGATCAAGGTAGCTCGGCTAACATCATCAGATCAAGGGTCGTAGAACAACTAGAGTTGTAGGATCAAATCGTACCGGTAGTCCGGGTATTTAACGGATTCAACATGGCATGAGAGACCACAAAGGGTGAGATAACTCTACCGAAAAACACTGACGGGACTACCCAGGAAACAAAGTTCTACATGATCGAAGGGGATGTGAGGTACAACGCCTTATTTGAAAGGCCGTGGGTTCGCAACATGAGAGCTGTGCCTTTGACTTTACACCAGGCGCTGAAATTTCTCACTCCAGGAGGAGTCAAAATAGTCTACGGAGAATAGCCAACCGCAAAGGAAATGTTCGTTATCGATGAAGTGATTCTGGTGCCCGTAGTTTCAACATCAAAAAATAGGAAACCGACCAAAGAAGAAAAAATTAAGTAGCAATTAATGATATCAGCCTCGGCCGAGTCGAAAAAATAGAAGGAGCACGGAGCAGATGATGAGGATGATTATATCTTTCATAGCACCCGATGACGCTGACTCCACAAAATCGATGATCGAGTAGTTGGAGCAAGTTATATTGATTGAGCACCTACCAGATCGAAAGGTATACCTGGGCACGGGATTAACCCCCGAGCTTAGGAAAAAGCTTATTGATTTTCTTAAAGCTAACGGCGATTCTTTTGCCTGGTTACATCTAGACATGACATGGATTCCACCATAGGTAACCACTCATAAATTGATCTTGCATCCGAAGTTCCATCAAGTTATGAAGAAGAGAAGGTCATAGTCTGAGATCAAACACGCATTCATCAAGGACAAGGTATCTAAACTTTTGAAAATAGGCTTTATCCGGGAAGTTAAATACCCGGATTGGTTAGCTAACATAGTAATCGTGCCTAAAAAAGAAAATAATCTTAGGACGTGTGTAGATTATAAGGATCTAAACAAGGCGTGTCTGAAGGACTCTTTCCCTTTGCCTAACATTGATCGAATGATCAACGCAACGGCCGACACGAGATACTGAGTTTTCTCGATGCCTATTCCATGTATAACCAAACTCGGATAGACTTAGGCGATCAAGAAAAGACTTCTTTCATAACCAAATTCGGCACCTGCTGCTATAACGCAATACCGTTTGGATTAAACAATGCTGGTGCCACATACCAACGCCTAGTCAATTGGATGTTTGAGGAATAAATAAGGAAATCAATGAAAGTTTATATTTATGATATGTTGGTTAAGTCCCTGCGAGCAGAGGAACATTTGAAACATTTTCAGTAAACCTTCGACATATTGAGGAAGTAAAACATGAATCTAAGCCCGGAGAAGTGTGCATTTGGGGTCAGCTCGGGTAAGTTTCTCGAATTCATGGTATCTAACCGGGGAATAGAGTTCAACTCGGACAAAATAAAGGCCATAGAGGACATCACCGTAGTCGACAATGTCAAGGTAGTACATAGACTGATTGGGCGGATAGCCGCGTTGGGCCAGTTCATTTCGAGATCGTCGGATAAGAGCCATCGGTTCTTCTCACTATTGAAAAAGAAGAACAACTTCTCTTGGAACCCGGAATACCAGCAAGCTTTAGAAGAACTCAAGCGATACCTATCATGCCCCCCATTGTTGCACACTCCGAAGGCGGACGAACAATTGTACCTCTACTTGGCGGTTTCTGAGGTGGCGGTAAGTGGTGTCCTAGTTCAAGAAGAATAAGCTACGTAATTTCCTATTTATTATGTCAGTAGAACCTTAGGTGACGCCAAAATAAGGTATCCTCAGCTAGACAAATTTGCGCTCGCCCTACTAAGCACTTCTAGGAAATTTAAAATGTACTTTCAATGCCATCCCATATATGTCGTGACCTCCTATCCACTAAAGAATATCATGCATAAATCCGAGTGTTTGGGCCGGTTGGCCAAATGGGCGGTACAAATTAGCGGCTATGACCGTGCTATATCCCTCGTGAAACCCTATTTTCGCTAAGTAATATAAGGTTTCAGGGTTCCAAGGTAGACTAATGTATTATATTTTTGGAGTTTTGGGGTTTAATAATGTGTTGGAGAGTTGAAATTTTTCAATCTTGCGTCACCCAACTTGTAGCGTGCTAGACCGTGCTATATCCCTCGTGAAGCCAGGTCTGTAGCATGCTAGACCGCGCTACAGAGCGTGCCTAGCCTAGTCTATAGCTCGCTACAGAGCATGCCTAGCCTGCTCTATAGCTCGCTACAAAGCGTGCCTAGCCTGCTCTATAGCTCGCTACAAAGCGTGCCTAGCCTCCTCTATAGCTTGCTACAGAGCGTGCCTAGCCTGGTCTGTAGCCCGATCCGGAATTACGGAGTATCCATTCTCCTATTTTTATAACCCGACCCAATCTCATTATATAAGCATTGTGGACCATTTTTGTTTTTTAGAAAATCTGATACTTTTAGAGTGAGAGAGAGTGCCTTAGAGTGAGAAGGTGTTCCTCAATAATTGTTCTTCAATTCTTACTCAAATTTTGGAAGATTAAGAAGGGAAACTCACTAAGTCTTCATCCTAGAGGTAAGATTCTACACCCTAACCCTCAATTTCGAATTTTGTCTAGAAATGGGTAATTAGCAAGATAATATTTGGGCATGAGAATTATTTATTTTACATGCATGTGTTATAAAATGGTGTAGAAAGATTGGTGAGGTAAAAATGGTAAAGATTGGGTTGTGAGATGATAGAATCCTCCATAGAACGACCATGAAACTAAAATGCACACCTAGTGTTTGTTAAAATACTCAAATGAGCTAGAACCATGAGCATCTTCCTAATTTTGGTTCAATTTGTTATATTTCTACAATAGATTGAAGTTGCTAAGAATTCTGGAACATTTTAGAGTGTAAGGAAGCTCGATTGAGGTATGTTGGCTAAACTCTTCTCCTAGAACTAAATCCCACGGTATCCATGGAATTTATGTAAAGTCCTGAATTGTTCATTATGAAAGTGACTATTCCGAATAAGCTTGTGGTGAAAGATATATGTATAATATGTATCCCAAGATGATTTTACTATATTATGTTATCACTTTAGAATATGTTCAAAGTATGGGTTGTGCATAAATAATATTGCGACTTCAAGTCAAGTTCAACAAAGGATATTAAGCCAAATTTTGTGAAAACCCTCTATGTGCCTAAGACTCTTAATTGCTCACATGTGTACTAAAAATATTGATTTATAATGCCTTGTTGTTGTTGATGATGATGATGATGCTTGAAAGTAAAAAGGGTGAGTATGGAATACTAAATCTGGCCATCGTGCCCAGAATGAGAATTACATATGTGGCCAATAGTGCAAATGAAGTGAAAGAATGCATGAACATTATGAGATGAGTTTTAGCTCCTTTACATAATAATGGCATTAATGTCCTATGATCTCTCGTGGCTAGTGCAAGTAAGCGATAGTATGAACATGAATTGTGGCAGTTTGCCAAAACACGAATAATGAATAAATCCTGTGGACAGTCTATGAAACGCATAGGTATATCGTGTTATGAAATTATGTGGACGGTCTATGAAACGCATAGGTATATCGTGTTATGAAATCCTGTGGATGGTCTATGAAACGCATAGGTATATTGTGTTATGAAATCCTGTGGACGGTCTATGAAATGCATAGGTATATTGTGTTATAAAATCTTGTGGACGGTCTATGAAACGCGTAGGTATATCGTGTTATGAAATTCTATGGATGGTCTATGAAACGCAAAGGTATATTGTGTTATGAAATTGTTACATCCCGTACCTTAGCATTAGGATGTGCCGTAGTAAATCCACATGAGTTCGAAGGGATTATGTCTATTAGGAGGTTATAGAGGGTTTAAGACATTATTATTATGAGACCCTATAAGTTTACAACCTTCATACCGTTATATATTATGTTAGTGTGGTATTTCCTTTTAAGTGAAGTATTTTAGTAAAAGTTTTATAAGTATAATTTTGGATAGTTACCATTATTACTATTTTCGGATATGATAAACTATACACCTAATATGAGAAAGTTTATGAGATTTTCTTTATTGTAAAGACAGAAATTATTTTTTTTACGCACAAGAAAAGAAGGTTATTTTTTACTATTTTAAGAATTAAGCGTAAGAAAAGTTTTACTCTTTATATGAGATTAGAAAAATTAAAAGTTGAAAAAATATATGTATTTTTGGATGGATGTTTTAATGAAATAATAGTGTATGTATTGATTTTATATGGTACCACATGACCATGATAGTAAAATGTATAAAGTGTGTTAAAAGTGAGTAGTATTTTAAGTAATGTGAGATAATTCTTAATTATGTGAATAATTGGATAATTATAGGTTAATGGGAGATTAACTAGTTAATTAATAATTAGTAGATGATTAATTAGGATCTTGGATAAATCCTAAAAGACCTTAACGTGGCAGCCCCATATGGTCCGTTAAATGGCTCATACACTATGAAGCATGGTGTCATATTGTTAGGACATAAGAAAGCTGCATCTCAGTTGTTTCCTCATTCCTTTCTAGATTTTTATAACAAGACTTAAGATTGAAGTTTGCAAATCTTTTCAATTGCTAGGTTGTAGGTATACTGCTGATTCAATTTCAGATGATGTTGACAAGATAACGAATCAACCTTTTCTTTAAGTTGACACGAGAAATTTGTATATATTTTATACCTTTGCCTTCGATATGTATTACTANTTAAATGACTCATACACTATGAAGCATGGTGTCATATTGTTAGGACATAAGAAAGCTGCATCTCAGTTGTTTCCTCATTCCTTTCTAGATTTTTATAACAAGACTTAAGATTGAAGTTTGCAAATCTTTTCAATTGCTAGGTTGTAGGTATACTGCTGATTCAATTTCAGATGATGTTGACAAGATAACGAATCAACCTTTTCTTTAAGTTGACACGGGAAAATTGTATATATTTTATACCTTTGCCTTCGATATGTATTACTATTATTACACTTATGAAGAAATCACAGAACAACGAGGCATATTAATTTGGATCTTTCCTAATCTAATACCTCTAGTCTAGGATGTATATTAATAGAAAGATGTGTTGTAGTAGTTGAACTAACTCGGGTTATTGGGTTTGGATAAATTTGAGGCAGAATAGAGAGGTTGATCAACCCAAGTGGATGATGGGAATTTCTTGATTGTTGTTTTCTATTGTTAGAATTAGACGAAGATTTGTTACAAAGATTGAAATTTTGTGAGATGGGGTTGAAGATATTGAAGTTGTACTTAGTTTATTGAAGTGACTCAAGAATATTATACGGATTTTTCCCTACTTCAGGTATGTTAAGGCTATCCCTCCTTTCTTTTGGCATGATCTAAGTAACGATGCATAAACGTAATGTTATTTCATTAATGGTTCTACTCTTAGTCACTAAGAAGGTCTACGTTATTCATTCCTGTAAAATGATATTCAAGCCTCTCTATGTATGTATCTAGTTCCTTATTGAGGTATTTGATAAAGATGTTAATGTTCATAATGCTATTATATGCATCTTCATTTACCACCGTGCTACGGCCGGTCGGGCAGTCATGCATTTACCACCGAGCTACGGTCGGTTGGGCAGTTATACACTTACCAACGAGCTACAGCCGGTCGGGTAGTCATGTATTTACTACCGAGCTACGGCCGGTTGGGCAGTTATACATTTACCATCGAACTATGGCCGATCGGGCAGTCTTGCATTTACCACCGCGCTACGGCTGGTCGGGCAGTTACCACTGATCAGTTGGGCAGTCATGCATATACGGTGGCACTTCAGAGATTCAGGTTGATTCTTATACGTCTTTAATTAATGTTATGTTTCAGTTCTGCCTTACATACTCCGTACATTATTCGTACTGACGTCCTTTTGTTGGGGACGCTGCATCCATGCCTACAGGTATAGATAATCAGTTTGACGAGCCCTCATAGTAGAAGACATTGGCATTCAGCAAAGGATTGATAAGACTCTACCTTATTCGGAGTGCAGCCGAGTCTATGAGTCATCATGTCAGAGTTTTGCTACAGACTTATGGGTAGGCCGGTACCCTGTCCCATTTAATGTCAAATAATCTTAGAGTCTTTGTAGATAGAGGTTCATTTTGTATAGTATGTTAGAGGCCTTGACGACCCATATGTATTCATATTTTAAGAAAAATGGTGCATTAATACAGTATTTTTCCACTTGTAATTATACACTAAGAGTTGTGGCCATACTAGCCCATGATAGTTACAAAGAAAAATAAGAGTTGCAGAGTGGTTCTCTCAGGCCAGCACGATACCGAATGCCAGCCACGCCTCCCCAGGTTTGGGGCGTGATAAAAATCCTGTGGACGGTCTATGAAACACATAGGTATATCGTGTTATGAAATCCCATGGACGGTCTATGAAACGCATAGGTATATTGTCTTATGAAATCCTATGGATGGTCTATGAAATGCATAGGTGCATTGTGTATGAGATGTATAGATATACGGTATGAATAAATACTATGGACGGTCTATGAAATGCATAAGTGTATAATATGATATGTGAACACTTAGGACGGTCTAATGAGACGCATTATTAATGCAGACAATAGGTGCCACCCTTGTTGTCCTCGTTTGTACATGTTGTTTGAATTATATTATATTATTTGTTCCGCGTATAGATCATATGGCTCGGTTGACCCTAAAGGAAGTTTAGAATGATGCAAGTGTAATAAGGCTTGATATTTGAACCTACACGATGTTTTATAGTCTTATGATGTACTTTAATGAAAGAAATATGAAATGCTATGATTGAATAAAACAAAAGGGTTGATGTCTCGAATAAGACAGCCTAGCCGATCGGGTCGTGATCGGACTTCATGCTAAGAGTACGGTGGTATTGGTGTTATGAATAATGGTATTGTGAATAATGGTATATCGGTTCTAAGAATCATCAATCTAAAAATATGGGAATTTACGTGAAACTTGATGTTTTGGTATTGTTCGAGACTTTCATGGATTTTATGATTATTCCTCCTTGTAATATTATTTGTTATATTGAGAGGGTGTTTAGTTATACATACTAGTGCTATTCGACATTACTAACGTCCCTTTTGCCGGGGGCGCTGCATCTTTAAGTGGATGCAGGTGGTTCCACAACAGGAGATATTGATCAGCGATAGCATTACACCTTCTTCCCACCTAACTTGGTGAGCCCCACTTCATCCCGGGGTCATGTATCTATTATACTTTGTGTATTCTGTTTGAGGTATAGTTGGGGCCTTGTTACCGGTATTATCAGTGTATTCTTCTTTATCTATAAAGGCTCTGTAGACATAGTGTGGGTTGTATATTGGTGTTGGGATAGTTAGATTCGTTATGTTGTATTTGAATTACTATTTTCACTTAAGATTATAAAAACTGTGAGGGAAATTGAGACTTTGAAATGAAGTAACTAATGGTAAAAAATTGGTATTATAGACATGATCACTTTATTATTTGATTAATGAATATATATATTCTCTTTATTCATGAATGAGTTTGGGTAGAAGAAAATCTAATAGGCTTGCTCGGCCGGGTTCTTTTGGTTGAGCGCCGGTCGCGCTCCCCGAGTTTGGGACGTGACAAACTTGGTATCAGAGCCTAAGGTTTTAAAGTGTCCTAGGATGTCTCGGAGCCGTGTCTAGTAGAGTCCTTCTTATCGGTGTGTTGTCGACCACAATTATAATGAGGAGGTTACTTGGACATTTAGGAATTTCACACTTTTTTGATTCTCCAGATCGTGCGATAGAGCTCAAGATAGGAAACTAATTTCCTCGTCATGTCTCATTTTTCATAGGAGTAACCCGCAAGTTCGAGGCAGTGAGGGGTGAATGAAAGAATCAGTTGCTAGGGGAAGTGCCCCTATTTTTATTAATGTCACCCAGCCACCAGTTTATGTAGTGAGAGCACCTAAGAAATGAAAGAGGATTATTGGCATCAATATGCCGAAATGTTTGATATGAAAGAAGAGCCACTCGGGTTTATGTTGGATGATTCTTGAAATATGTTATGGTTGTGGAAAGAGGGGCATCAATTAAGGTACTGCCCTGTCAATCTAAAACCATCAAGTAAGTCACTCCTTAGTACATCATTATGAACACCGCATTATTTTCCTTGTTATATATGTACATCCATATTGAAGAGGCCTACATAAATATGGTCTTAACCAAAACGTTGAATCCCAAAACATTGCATGTATCTACTCTTTGAACGAGACACATTATTCGTGAATCCACTCTTTCACAAATTCTCTTATGTACAACCTCTTGTGGAATTGAGCTCTATAATTATGTCCTTGAATTGAGTTATAACTCTAGGATTAATACCTCCCACTTGCTTTCCTAAATTCTCAAAAAGGGACTATACCTGATGAATTTCGTACAAAACCTTTTGCTTCAAATGGATAACATCTGGTCATTTGTGCTTATGCACGCACCGCCATAATATTTACCTATGTGGTATCAAATCTAATGTAAAGTAGCCTAGTGTTGAGATCCTTCTTGAGTCACTGTTTTTCTCTCCGGTGTATGTGGCTCCTATGGTTTGAACAATCACTTTGTTCCTTTATGTATATTATCACGAATCTTTTTCACCGTCTAGTAACATGAGAGCATATTGATTTGATTTTCCCTCTGGCTCTTGGTCTAAAAAGGGTTTGGTCTGTCGGCCACTTCCTCCGATTGCCGCATGTTCTTCCTCATTAATGGCTGGCCCATGGGGGACGAACTTTAGATCGTCATCTGCAGGGTAATCCCTGAGCCGGTAGAGGGAGTTAGAGTCTGATACCCTGGCTCGGGTACTCTTCTTGTTGGTGTTTTGGACCCGGACAATTACCATCTTCTTCTTGGCTTCGGCGTCTGGGGAGCCAGAAGATTTCCTCTTTTTTCTCTTTTTCTCCTCCTGTGCAACAGCTCCAGGCTGTCCCGAAGTGGAGAGTTTATCAAGTGAGGACGGAGCCTCGTCCTCGTCCAATGGTCGAAGCTCAGTGGTTTTGTGAAAACCTATAAAATAAAAAAACCTTAGTGGAAATAATGGTTGAGTATGAAAGTAGACTTGTTCGGGAGGAGCACTCACCATGGGAATAGGCCTCCTACTTGCCCTTTGAGAGTTTGCGCCATTTGCGCTCAAAGTACGACAGTTTTTTGCAGATCCTCTCGACCCGCTCTTTAAAGCAAGGGAATGTGTTGGGAACTCGAGCAAATGCTGCACGATGGTAGAAGCAGGCAATAAGAAAAAAAGAACAAGAAATTCCAAGTACTCAGAAAGGGAAAGAAACTAATGGGCTGAGTTCCACTTTTCAGGGAACGACAAGAATTCGGAGGGAATGAGATCTTCAATTTTTACCCGAACGAATATCCCTTGCCAGCCTTATCCCGATCTTCATCGATGCTCAAAAACAGAGCTTTACTTGCCCGACGAATGAGCTTGATTAGCCCTCCTCAGAAAACTCGGGGACTATAGAGACGAAGCAGGTGGTCGATGGTGAATCGAGGTGCTTCGGTGTTGTTTACAAAATAGAGGAGGAGGATTATGATTCTCCAAAAGGACGGGTGAATCTGCCCAAGGCAGACCTTGTACCTTTTGCAAAATCTATGGATTATGGGATCCACCGGGGCAAGTTTAAAGGGGTAAGTGTAAACACTTAGATACCCATCCACATGAGTAGTAATTTTCTCATCGGGACCAGGAACGACCACTTTTCTTCCCTCCCAATTGCAATCCTCCCAAACTGTAGGGACTGTATCCTCGGTAATGGAGCATATGTCCATACACCCTCGCCTTGGTCCTGTTGACTGGAGGCTTTTCTGACCTTGAAATTGTTCTCAATGGAGCAGCCTCCGGGGATGAAGTTCTTCAAGGGAGGTTCCAGGGCCACCTTAGGTACGGTAACCTCAACATCCGTAGCCGGGTTAGAAGTTGAAGGGACGGTCTTTTGAGGCACAGATTTTGAAGTCTTCGCCATCGAATTCTGGGAAATATGAAGATTTGAAGGTGTGGATGAAGATTTGAAGGTGAGGATGATGTTGTTTTAAGATAATGTTGAAGGTATGAAGGTCAGATTTGAAGATCTAAAGATGAAGTATGATGATTCGAAGATGGGGAGATGAAATTTGATGATCTATGAAATAATGTATGAAGATTTGAAGGGGTTAAGAATAAGTAAAAAGTTTGAGGTTAAATGAAGGAGTGCTAGAATCGGAAAGTGAAAAAGTGAAAAAATGGACCGAAGCTTATAGATAGAAGGGGTAATCAATGCGTGACGTTTTGCATTAGGGGACGGTCAACCGGCGACTGACACGTGTCCGAAGTCAGAACGACACGACTGATGGGATGTTTCACTGACCCGTCAACTCGGTTATAGCGCACGGAAGAAGGAACCGAGGTTAATTCATCTCTTCCCATCACTTCGATAAATCTGCTCTCCAAGAAGCGAGAGGACTATCTGTGTATGGGTAAAATTGGGGACAAAGTTTTCCCCGATGAGGAAACAAAATGGACGCGACTATAAGCGAGGCTGAAGGACCCCTCGTAGTTAAATTTGTTATGTTGTGTTTGAATTACTATTTCCACTTTAGATTATAAAAAATGTGCGGGAAATTGAGACTTTGAAATGAAGTAACTAATGGTAAGAAATTGGTATTACAGACATGATCACTTTATTATTTGATTAACGAATATATATATTCTCTTTATTCATGAATGAGTTTGGGTAGAAGAAAATCTAATAGGCTTGCTCGGCCGGGTTTATTTGGTTGAGCGCCGGTCGCGCTCCCCGAGTTTGGGACGTGACAAACTTGGTATCAGAGCCTAAGGTTTTAAAGTGTCCTAGGATGTCTCGGAGCCGTGTCTAGTAGAGTCATTCTTATCGGTGTGTTGTCGACCATAATAATAATGAGGAGGTTACTTGGATATTTAGGAATTTCACACTTCATTGATTCTCCAGATCGTGCGATAGAGTTCAAGATAGGAAACTAATTTCCTCGTCATGTCTCATTTTTCATAGGAGTAACCCGCAAGTTCGAGGCAGTGAGGGGTGAATGAAAGAACTAGTTGCTAGGGGAAGTGCCCCTGTTTTTATTAATGTCACCCAGCCACCAGTTTATGTGGTGAGAGCACCTAAGAAATGAAAGAGGATTATTGGCATCAATATGCCGAAATGTTTGATATGAAAAAGAGCCACTCGGGTTAAGGTACTGCCCTGTCAATCTAAAACCATCAAGTAAGTCACTCCTTAGTACATCATTATGAACACCGCATTATTTTCCTTGTTATATATGTACATCCATATTGAAGAGGCCTACATAAATATGGTCTTAACCAAAACGTTGAATCCCAAAACATTGCATGTATCTACTCTTTGAACGAGACACATTATTTGTGAATCCACTCTTTCACAAATTCTCTTATGTACAACCTCTTGTGGAATTGAGCTCTATAATTATGTCCTTGAATTGAGTTATAACTCTAGGATTAATACTTCCCACTTGCTTTCCTAAATTCTCAAAAAGGGACTATACCTGATGAATTTCGTATAGAACCTTTTACTTCAAATGGATAACATCTGGTCATTTGTGCTTATGCACGCACCACCATAATATTTACCTATGTGGTATCAAATCTAATGTAAAGTAGCCTAGTGTTGAGATCCTTCTTGAGTCACTCTTTTTCTCTCCGGTGTATGTGGCTCCTATGGTTTGAACAATCGCTTTGTTCCTTTATGTATATTATCACGAATCCTTTTCACCGTCTAGTAACATGAGAGCATATTCATTTGAAAGGCAAGTTTGTAGTATCTCTAGTCCTTATATATAGGATCAACTATTGGCAAGGGATGAGCTGTCAGAATGATAATAATCTCGCAAGGGTTCAATTTCTTTTTCAACCTCATGGGCTTGTGGCATATCTATTCTTTGTGTCAGTTAATGTTCAGAACGTAATGCAACTACATGTATTTTGAAACCCATATCACCTTCATGGTGCCAGTATATTCTCATTTCGAGTTAAACTGATTTTCCCTACATTCCAAGAGGCGACTGGTGTCACGTACTTGGCTATTTCTCTTTGAGGCCTACTATTGCCAAACAAGGCACATATGGAATGAAACAATTGTTGTTGTCCTTTTCATGAATAATAGTCTTCCAAGAATAACTGGTGCTAATGTCTTTATCCTTCCGATTATGCCTCCCATATGTCACATGTCAAAGAAGAAGCATCATTCCGTGATCAAATATATTGGATAGGATTTCTATGGTCATATTCAAGCTAGTACATCTTAGACTAATTATTGGAGGTCGCCAAAGGTTTAGTTTGGGTGTTCGGCGTAGAGATTTAGAGTTGAAGAAAGTGAACGGGTTATTCTCAATATATTCTCCATGAGGATGCTAGGTGAATTGTTAATAAAGGTAAAGTATGTGTAGTCACATTAGTCCTTATGAAATCTTCAAGGAAATAGGCCAAACTATGAGTATGATGTTTCCCCTATTATTTTCCTCCATGTACCCGGTGTATCATGTGTCTACGTCTATGAAGGTAATTATAAATCCTTTGTCTATCGTTCCGTGGAAAGCTAGTGAATGTAAAGTTAATGGATAATTGGATTATGAGGGGTATCTAATTGCCATCCTTGTTAGATAAGTCCGAGAGTTGAGATTGCCTCCGTGAATGTGTTATGGCAAAGTCTGTGAGTCGAGGAGTCCACCTTGAAGGCCGAAAGTGTTAAGGAAAGAAAATATTCTCACTTGTTTGTAGAGCCAAATGGTTGTGGTTCAAAAACGTACCTTCTATGCATTATGGTTTAAATTTGTATATTTCATGTCAAGATACCACTTTTGTTAATGTAATGCCCTAATGTTGAGATAGGTGTTGTTGATATATATTGTGATGCGTTGTTGAGTAATGGATATATTGTTAGGATTGATTTCTGGGATTCTCTGATAGGTGGATAGGCCCAGTTACAGAGGAGACTCTACCGAAATTTCTGAAAAATTTTGGAGTTAGTAAAAATTTGGGAGATTGAGGCATGTCAGAAAAGAGATAAGTTGTGATAAGCGTTTGGGGACGGAATCTACTCCTCATTCGAGGAAGAATGATCCTAAGCGGGGATAATATATGGAGCCGGAAAAATTTCGCTAAGTAATATAAGGTTTCGGGGTGCCAAGGTAGGCTATTGTATAATATTTTTTGAGTTTTGAGGTTGAACAGTGTGTTGGGGAGTTGAAATTTTTCAACCTCGCGTCGCCCAGCTTGTAGCGCGCTAGACCGTGCTATATCCCTCGCAAAGCCAGGTCTGTAGCGCGCTAGACCGCGCTACAGAGCGTGCCTAGCCTGGTCTATAGCGCGCTACAGAGCGTGTCTAGCCTGGTCTGTATCTCGTGACAGAGTGTGCCTAACCTGGTCTATAGCTCGATACAGAGCGTGCCTAGCCTGGTCTGTAGCCTGATCCGGAATTTCGGAGTATCCATTCTCCTATTTTTATAACCCGACCCAATCTCGTTATATAAGCATTGTGGACCATTTGTTTTTGGAAAATCAGATACTTTTAGAGTGAGAGAGAATGCCCTAGAGTGAGAAGGTGTTCCTCAATAATTACTCTTCAATTCTTGCTTACATTTTGGAAGATTAAGAAGGAAAACTCACTAGGTCTTCATCCTAGAGGTAAAATTCTACACCCTAACCTTCAATTTAAAATTTTATCTAGAAATGGGTAATTATCAAGATAAATTTTAGGAATGCGAGTTGTTTATTTTATATGCATGTGTTATCAAAGGGTGTAGGAAGATTGTTGAGCTAAAAATGGTAAAGATTGGGTTGTGGGATGATGGAATCCTCCATAAAAGGACCTTTAAACCATAATAAACACTTAGTATTTGATAAAATGCTCAAATGAGCTATAACCATAAGCATCTTCCTAATTTTGGTTCAATTTGTTATATTTCTACAATAGATTGAAGTTGCTAAGAATTCTGGAACATTTTAGAGTTTAAGGAAGCTCGATTGAGGTATGTTGGCTAAACTCCTCTCCTAGAACTAAATTCCACGGTATCGATGCAATTTATGTAAAGTCCTGAATTGTTCATTATGAAAGCGGCTATTCCGAATAAGCTTGTGATGAAAGATATATGTACAATATGTATCCCAAGATGATTTTACTATATTATATTATCATTTGAGAATATGTTCAAAGTATAGGTTGTGCGTAAATAATATTGAGACTTCAAGTCAAGTTCAACAAAGGATATTAAGCCAAATTTTGTGAAAAAACTCTATGTGCCTAAGACTCTTAATTGCTCACATGTGTACTAAAAAAATTGATTTATAATGCCTTGTTGTTATTGTTGATGATGATGATGCTTGAAAGAGAAAAGGGTGAGTATGGAATACTAAATGTGGCCATCGTGCCTAGAATGAGAATTACATATGTGGCCAATAGTGCCAATGTAATGAAAGAATGTGTGAACATTATGAGATGAGTTTTAGCTCCTTTACATAATAATGTCATTAATGTGCTATGATCACCCGTGGCTAGTGTAAGTAAGCGATAGTATGAACATGAATTGTGGCAGTTTGCCAAAACACGAATAATGAATAAATCATGTGGACGGTCTATGAAACGTATAGGTATATCGTGTTATGAAATCCTATGGATGGTCTATGAAACACATAGGTATATCATGTTATGAAATCCTGTGGACGGTCTATGAAACGCATAGGTATATTGTGTTATAAAATCTTGTGGATGGTCTATGAAACACATAGGTATATCGTGTTATGAAATCACGTGGACATTCTATAAAACGCATAGGTATTTTGTGTTATGAAATCCTATGGACGGTCTATGAAACGCATAGGTATATTGAGTTATGAAATCCTGTGGACGGTCTATGAAACGCATAGGTATATCGTGTTATGAAATCCTATGGACGGTCTATGAAACGCATAGGTATATTGTGATATGAAATCCTGTGGTCGGTCTATGAAACGCATAGGTGCATTGTGTATGAGCTGTATAGGTATACGGTATGAATAAACAATATGGACGGTCTATGAAACGCATAAGTGTGTAATATGATATGTGAACACTAAGGACGATCTAATAAGACGCATTATTAATGCACACAATAGGTGCCACCCTCGTTGTCCTCGTTTGTACATGTTGTTTGAATTACATTATATTATGTGTTCCGCGTATAGATCATATGGCTCGCTTGACCCTAAAAGAAGTTTAGAATGATGCAAGTATAATAAGGCTTGATAATTGAACCTACACGATGTTTTATAGTCTTATGATGTGTTTTAACGAAAGAAATATGAAATGCTATGATTGTTTAAAAAAATAAAGGGGTTGATGTCTCGAATAAGACAGCCTAGCCGATCGGGTCATGATCGGACTCCGTGCTAAGAGTATTATAGTATTGGTGTTGTGAACAATGGTATATCGATGCTAAGAATCACTAATCTGAAAATATGGAAATTTACGTGAAACTTGATGTTTTGGTATTGTTCGAGACTTTCATTGATTTTATGATTATTTCTCCTTGTAATATTGTTTGTTATATTGAGAGTGTGTTTAGTTATACATAATAGTGCTATTCGACAGTACTAACTTCGCTTTTGGCGGGGGCGCTACATCTTTAAATGGATGCAGGTGGTTCCACAGCAGGAAATATTGATCACTGATAGCAGTACACCTTCTTTCCACCTAACTTGGTGAGCCCCACTTTATCCCGGGGTCATGTATCTATTGTACTTTGTGTATTCTGTTTGAGGAATAACAGTATATTGGTACTGGGGAAGTTAAATTTGTTATGTTGTGTTTGAATTACTATTTCCACTTAAGATTATGAAAAATGTGTGGGAAATTGAGATTTTGAAATGAAGTAACTAATGATAAGAAATTGGTATTACAGATATGATCACTTTATTATTTGATTAACGAATATATATATTATCTTTATTCATGAATGAGTTTAGGTAGAAGGAAATCTAATAGTCTTGCTCGGTCGGTTGAGCGCCGGTCGCGCTCCCCGAGTTTGGGGAGTGACAATGTACCTCAGGATCAAAATAGTGAGGCTGATGCAGTGGCCAACTTGTGGTCGTCTGTCGATTCCGATGAATTTGACTCCGGGGCAGTGGTACAACTGATGAACTCGATGGTAGAAGACGACTAGGGAAACTCGACAAGCTTGACTTGGGATTGGAGAAACAAATACATAGACTACCTGAAGACAGGAAAATATCCATTGTCCAAAGAATCGAGAGCCCTGAGCACCAAAGTTGCCAGGTTCAGAAACTGTACAGAAGATCCTTTTTCGGCCCATTGGCTAGGTGCTTGGGTCCGGGAGACACCGACTACGCCATGAGAGAAGTCCACGAAGGCACTTATGGGAAATGAGTAGAATCCTTGGTTCGGAAGTTAATCAGAGTTGGTTACTATTGGAACGAGATGGAAAAGGATGCAAAAGACTTCGTACGAAAATGCAACGAGTGTCAAAGACATGCCCCAATGATTTATCAACTGGGAGAGATGCTTCACCCAGTCCTATCGCCATGGGCACCTAGTAAAGCCCAACACATACTACTCATTTCAGATTATTTCTCCCAGTGGGTCGAGGCTCAGGCATTCTAAAAAGTTCAGGAGAAAGAGGTTATCGACTTCATCTAGGATCACATAATATGTCGGTTCGGGATACCGGTCAAGATCGTTTGCGAGAACGAAAAGCAATTCGTCGGCAACAAGGTAAGTAGGTTTTTCGAGGACCACAAAATCAAAAAGATATTATCAACACCTTACCACCCTAGTGGGAACGGACAAGCGGATTTAACGAACAAAACTATACTCCAAAACCTGAAAAGGAGACTGACCAATTCGAAGGGAAAGTGGAAAGCGATCTTGCCCGAAATCTTGTGGGCATACCGAACGACATTCAAGTCAAGTATTGGAGTGACCCAGTTTTCTCTAATCTACAGCGCGGAAGCCATAATTTCGATCGAGGTAAGGGAACCGAGCCACAGGTTCTAGTATGTTACTGAAATGTCAAACGACGAGGCCATGACCACAAGTTTGTATATATTAGACGAGAGGCGAGAAGTTGCCCTGGTCCGGTTGGCTGCCCAAAACTTGAAAAGGAGACTAACCGATTCGAAGGGAAAGTAGAAAGAAATCTTGCCCGAAATCTTGTGGGCATACCGAACAACATTGAAGTCAAGTATTGGAGTGACCCAGTTGTCTCTAATCTACAGCGCGGAAGCCATAATTGCGATCGAGGTAAGGGAACCGAGCCACAGGTTCCAGTATGCTACTGAAATGTCAAACGGCGAGGCCATGACCACAAGTTTGTATATATTAGACGAGAGGCGAGAAGTTGCCTTGGTCCGGTTGACTGCCCAAAACCTGAAAAGGAGACTGACCGATTCGAAGGGAAAGTGGAAAGAAATCTTGCCCGAAATCTTGTGGGCATACCGAACGACATTGAAGTCAAGTATTGGAGTGACCCAGTTTTCTCTAATCTACAGCGCGGAAGCCATAATTGCGATCGAGGTAAGGGAACCGAGCCACAGGTTCCAGTATGTTACTGAAATGTCAAACGACGAGGCCATGACCACAAGTTTGTATATATTAGACGAGAGGCGAGAAGTTGCCCTGGTCCGGTTGGCTGCCCAAAACCTGAAAAGGAGACTGACCGATTCGAAGGGAAAGTGGAAAGAAATCTTGCCCGAAATCTTGTGGGCATACCGAACGACATTGAAGTCAAGTATTGGAGTGACCCAGTTTTCTCTAATCTACAGCGCGGAAGCCATAATTGCGATCGAGGTAAGGGAACCGAGCCACAGGTTCCAGTATGCTACTGAAATGTCAAACGACGAGGCCATGACCACAAGTTTGTATATATTAGACGAGAGGCGAGAAGTTGCCCTGGTCCGGTTGGCTGCCCAAAACTTGAAAAGGAGACTAACCGATTCGAAGGGAAAGTAGAAAGAAATCTTGCCCGAAATCTTGTGGGCATACCGAACAACATTGAAGTCAAGTATTGGAGTGACCCAGTTGTCTCTAATCTACAGCGCGGAAGCCATAATTGCGATCGAGGTAAGGGAACCGAGCCACAGGTTCCAGTATGCTACTGAAATGTCAAACGGCGAGGCCATGACCACAAGTTTGTATATATTAGACGAGAGGCGAGAAGTTGCCTTGGTCCGGTTGACTGCCCAAAACCTGAAAAGGAGACTGACCGATTCGAAGGGAAAGTGGAAAGAAATCTTGCCCGAAATCTTGTGGGCATACCGAACGACATTGAAGTCAAGTATTGGAGTGACCCAGTTTTCTCTAATCTACAGTGCGGAAGCCATAATTTCGATTGAGGTAAGGGAACCGAGCCACAGGTTCCAGTATGCTACTGAAATGTCAAATGACGAGGCCATGACCACAAGTTTGTATATATTAGACGAGAGGCGAGAAGTTGCCCTGGTCCGGTTGGCTGCCTAAAAGCAGCGAGTGGGGAGGTACTACAATCAAAGAGCTAACCTCCGACATTTCCAAGTCTGGGACTTGGTGTTAAGGAAAGTAACGCTACATACCAAGAACCCAAACGATGGGAAGCTAGGCCCGAACTGGGAAGGACCGTATAGAGTTTCCAGAATAACCGAGAAAGGTTTGTATAAACTCGAGTCGGGAAACGGTGTACAACTACCAAACAACTGGAACGTGGTATACTTAAAGCGGTACTACTGCTAAGTTATGAGCACAATTGCCCTTTGAAATTTGTTACACTAAGTTATGCATGTACTCGGCCGAGGCCAAATTTGACAATTAGGTTTGAAAGCACGTGTTGTACTCTTTTTCACTTGCACCGATTTTTTCCGAAGTGGGTTTTACGGCAAGGTTTTTAACGAGGCAACAATAAAACATGCTACCTTAGTTTCGAAAGCCGGCCTAAAGCCAGAGTTGCCGATCACCTAGACCGGACCAACAGTATTCGAGCCCTCACAAGTTCGACCTCAAATACTGGGGGCCATTACCCACTAAGTTAGGATCCTTAAAAGGTGTTATTACTTAATATTAAAAGCCAAGGCTTGGTAATTAGGATTCGTTGTAAGGGTCTAACGGTCAAATGAACCATACCCATGTAGCCCACTCTTGCCATGGTATAAGGCTTATGCGCCTCCGATTGTATACTTTACATGTAAAGCAATGAAAGAAATTTGCCCTCGATATTTTATCACTACGCATTTTGTACCATCGATACATTCATTGAAGTTACTTAGAACAAACAACGGATCATGAATCCTTGAGGCTATGGGCTACCTCAACTCGGGGACTACCGTCCGATAAAAAGATCGGATAGCTCGAGCTATTGAATCCCGGAGGCACCGAGCCTATTACGCAGGGACCGAACATGAAAGGCTACAGCCGACCTATAACAGCTCGGAGATGTCCAAGCTCGTACTCAGAAAGTAAGGCCCTTACATATGATTAAAACCTACTAAAAGGTTACCCTGGATAAAACAATGTCGCGTATGACTAAAACACTCAAGTAACTTTAAGGCCTTCATTTTGTATCGAGACTTCGAAGACTAAACAACTCGAAATTATTATCGAAACCGGGCCTCATTCGGGCTTCCGGAGAACGGGTACTCTAGATTATATCCAATTCTATGTTAAGGCATTAATGACGATCGTCAAATTAAAAATTGCAAACGGATGCTGAAAAATAAAAGGCATAGTGTTGCCGAAGGAAGTTTTTTTTAAATATATTCCAAAAGGTATTTACAAATGCACGATAAAACGGCCTCAAAATAAACAAAAAAAGAGACATACAATAGAAAGAAAAAAAAAGCTAAGGCATCTCACCCTAATGTTCACCAGAGCTCGACTCAGCACCGGAACCTTCAAGACCTTTGGGCTCATATAGCTCTTTTGCCTTGGCCTCAATCCTCTTGGCCTCTTCAATCTCGGCCGACAGATCAAACACCTGGCATGAATCTCCTCGAATGTCCCCTCTAGTACATCCACTTTACATACTCGGCCTTTGTTATTAAGCAGGCCTCAGCTATTTCCACATTGGTCTTGTATTGGGCCAGCATTTACTTGACCTCGAAAGAATCAATCGAGGCTTCCTCTAATTTGGACTTCAGTGCAGTATATTCCCGGCCAAGTTCATCCCGTTCCGAGATGGCTGAATCCAATTATGCTCGAAGCTCGTCATTTGGCCGAGACCACTTGTCGGCCTTATCCTTTGCCACCCAGAGTTGGTCTTTGACCGACGCCAATTCTTCTTTTGTAGCCTCCTTTTTTGAGGCCAGAAGGTCCATCATGCTCCTCAGCATCTCGGTCGAAGTTTTGAGCCCGTTCATCTCGGCTCGTAGCTGGTCAATTAGGTCTATCTTCTCTTGGTTTCTGCGAGGTTGCGTCATTAGTCATTACGCATAACCTCTCGTTTTTAATCTAAAAAAACCTTACCTTCTCGACCAGTTCGACATGCTCCCATTTCACGGACAAAGCCTTATTTTGAGCTTTTTCCATCTCAACTCGAAGAACAGGGAGATCCTTGAGGGCCTCGTCTTTTTGCTCACTAAGACCCCTATACATGTCCTTCTGTTGGACCTGCTCTTTGATCTCGAATTTGAGCTAGCTGACTTCTATTCGAGACCAATGGAAGCTCTCATGATGAAGCACCAACGCGTGAAAAATAAATCAATAAGATCATGAGAACGCTGAAGTTCAATAGGATGCACGAAGGGCAAAAGGAAAGGGAAACTTACTCGATTCAGTGCCTATTTTGCCTCGTTGAAGAGGCTCGATGTGCCCACTTCATTCATCTTCGCCTGGTCCTCTTCGGTCACCAGGAAATAAAAATAGCTCGCCATGCCCACCGGAGCAGACAACACCCCCGTGTCCGCGGGGACAGTAACATGACTGTTCTTTTACAGTCAGGATCCATGCTCGGTGCAGGGAACTGCCTCACCAGCTTCGGCTCAAGCTCGGCTCGCCTGCTCCCGATGACACATCTTTTTTCGGGATCTCCAGGTGACCAAACCTAGAATAATCCTCAATGCGCCCATGTCCACACCATCAAAGAACATGTTGAGGGCCTCGTCTGTGATCTGTTCCATCTCATTTGGCTTTTCCTTGACGGCTTGATCCTCATCGAATAAAGAATTTGTTTGGGATGGCGATTCCTTGATGTCAATGACACCGGTAACCTCCCTCGGAGCAGGGATAGCTTCTTAGAGACCGTAGCCTCGGATTTTCCCTCTGGCTCTTGGTCTAAAAAGGGTTTGGTCTGTCGGCCACTTCCTCCGGTTACTTCCTGTTCTTCCTCATCAATGGCTGGCCCATGGGCGACGAACTCTAGATCGTCATCTTCAGGGTAATCCCTGAGCCGGTAGAGGGAGTTAGAGTCTGATACCCTGGCTCGGGTACTCTTCTTGTTGGTGTTTTGGACCCGGACAATTACCATCTTCTTCTTGGCTTCGGCGTCTGGGGAGCCAGAAGATTTCCTCTTTTTTCTCTTTTTCTCCTCCTGTGCAACAGCTCCAGGCTGTCACGAAGTGGAGAGTTTATCAAGTGAGGACGGATCCTCGTCCTCGTCCAATGGCCGAAGCTCAGTGGTTTTGGGAAAACCTATAAAAGAAAAAAGACTTAGTGGAAATAACAGTTGAGTATGAAAGTAGACTTGTTCGGGAGGAGCACACACCATGGGAACAAGCCTCCCACTTGCCCTTTGAGAGTTTGCGCCATTTGCGCTCAAAGTACGACAGTTTTTTGCAGATCCTCTCGACCCGCTCTTTAAAGCAAGGGAATGTGTTGGGAACTCGGGCAAATTCTGCACGATGGTAGAAGCAGGCAATAAGAAAAAAAGAACAAGAAATTCCAAGTACTCAGAAAGGGAAAGAAACTTATGGGCTGAGTTCCACTTTTCAGGGAACGACAAGAATTCGGAGGGAATGAGATCTCGGTTTTTACCCGAACGAATATCCCTTGCTAGCCTCAATCCCAATCTTCATCGATGCTCAAAAATAGAGCTTTACTTGCCCGACGAATGAGCTTGATTAGCCCTCCTCGAAAAACTCGGGGACTATAGAGACGAAGCAGGTTGTCGATGGTGAATCGAGGTGCTTCGGTGTTGTTTACAAAATGGAGGAGGAGGATTATGATTCTCCAAAAGGACGGGTGAATCTGCCCAAGGCAGACCTTGTACCTTTTGCAAAAGCTAAGGATTATGGGATCCACTGGGGCAAGGTTAAAGGGGTAAGTGTAAACACTTAGATACCCCTCCACATGAGTAGTAATGTTCTCATCGGGACCAGGAATGATAGTATCAAGGACAAGGATAGAGTTTTGGAAGCTCCAAGGCCATTTACAAGATCTC
>AWOL01S0006933.1:3812-39857 GCA_000715115.1 Nicotiana otophora | reverse complement strand
CGTAGTCACAACAGGAATAAAATGTGCCGACTTGGTCAACCTGTCAATAATCACCCAAACTGCGTCAAACTTCCTCAAGGTCCACGGCAACCCAACTACACAATCCATAGTAATTCGTTCCCATTTCCACTCTGGTATAGTCATCTGCTGAAGTAGGCCACCTGGCCTCTGGTGCTCATATTTAACTTGCTGGCACTTTAGACACCTAGCTACATACTCAACTATGTCCTTTTTCATTCGTCGCCACCAATAATGCTGCCTCAAGTCACGATACATCTTAGTAGCACCTGGATGAATACAATACCGAGAACTGTGTGCCTTCTCCAGGATTGTTTTCCTCAGTCCATCCACATTAGGAACACATAGATGATCCTAGAGTCGCAGAACACAATCCGCTCCAATAGTAACTTCCTTGGCACCTCCTCGTAGTACCGTTTCTCGAAGAACCATCAAGCGTGGATCCGCATACTGACGAGCCTTGATCTGTTCAAATAGTGAAGACTGAGCTACAACACATGCAAGAACTCGGCTGGGCTCTGAAATAGCCTCACAAGTCTGTTAGCCAAGGACTGAATATCCGAGGTTAATGGACTTTCCTATGCTGAAATGAAAGACAAACTGCCCATACTTTCCGCCTTTCTGCTCAAGGCATCTGCAACCACATTTGTTTTGCCCAGATGATACAGGATAGTAATATCATAATCTTTTAGTAATTCCAACCATCTGCGCTGCCTAAAATTTAGGTCCCTTTGCGTGAACAAATGCTGCAAACTGTGATGATCAGTATAAACTTCACAGAATACCCCATAAAGATAATGCCTCCAAATCTTAAGGGCATGAACAATCACAGCTAACTCTAAATCATGTACCGGATAATTCTGCTCGTGGGGCTTCAACTGACGTGAAGCATATGCAATAACTCTTCCTTCCTTCATTAATACACAAACCAAACCAACACACGAGGCAACGCAATACATTGTATACATCCCCGAACCGGAAGGTAACACTAACACTGGTGTTGTAGCCAATGCTGTCTTGAGCTTTTGAAAGTTTGCCTCACAATCATCGGACCATCGGAACCGAACACCCTTCTGGGTTAATTTGGTCAAAGGTGCTATAATAGATGAAAAACCTTCCACGAACTGACGATAATAACCTGCTAAACCCAGAAAACTCCTGATCTCAGTCACCGAAGTGAGACGATGCAAATTCTGAACTGCCTCAAACTTTTTGGGATCAACTTTAATACCTTCGCCCGATACAATATGTCCCAAAAATGCTACAGACTGTAGCCAAAACTCACATTTAGAGAACTTAGCATAAAGCTTTTGTTCCCGCAATGTCTGAAGCACTACTCTCATATGTTGCTCATGTTTTTCTTACTGCGTGAGTAGATCAATATGTCATCAATGAAGACAATGACAAACAAATCAATATATGGCCTGAATACCCTGTTCATCAGATCCATAAATGCTGCAGGGGTATTAGTTAAACCGAAGGACATCACTACAAACTTATAATGACCATATCTAGTCCGAAAAGCAGTATTCGGAACATCCGAATCCCGAATCTTCAACTGATGGTACCCCGACCTCAAGTCGATCTTAGAGAATACCCTAGCACCCTACAATTGGTCAAATAGGTCATTAATACGCGGTAACGGGTACTTGTTCTTAATAGTGACTTTGTTCAATTGGCGATAATCAATACACATCCGCATTGTTCCATCTTTCTTTTTCACAAATATTACCGGTGCACCCTAAGGCAATACACTCGGTCTGACGAACCCTTTAGCTAGTAATTCTCCAAGTTGTTCTTTCAATTCTTTCGGAGCCATGCGATACAGTGGGATAGATATATGCTGGGTATCTGAAGCCAAATCAATACAAAAATCAATATCACGATCAGGTGGCATACCTGGAAGATCTGACGAAAATACATCGGAGAATTCCCGAACTACAGGCACTGAATTAATAGCCGGAGTCTCTCCAGTAGTATCCCGAACATAGTCTAGATAAACCAAACAACCCTTCTCAACCATGTGTTGAACCTTTATAAAAGAAATAACCCGATTAAATGAACTAACCGACGAACCCTTCCACTCCAGCCTAGGCAAAAATGGAATACCCAAGGTAATTGTTTTGGCATGACAATCTAGAATAGCATGATATGGAGATAACCAGTCCATACCCAGAATAATTTCAAAATCGATCATCTCGAGTAATAAGAGATCTGCTCTAGTTTCATAACCACAGAATGAAATAATACAAGATCAGTAGATCCGGTTCACAATAATAGAATCTCTTACAAGAGTGGACACATGAATAAAAGTACTCAAGGACTCACGAGAAACACCCAGGAATTGAGAAAATAGAGATGACACATATGAATACATGGATCTTGGATCAAATAATACGGAGGCATCTTTGCCGCAAATAGAAATAATACCTGTAATCACATCATCTAAGGCCTCTGCATCTGGTCTAGCCGGAAAAGCATAGAACCGAGCTGGAGCGCCAACTGGCTGGCCTCCACCTGGCTAACCTCCACCTCTAGGATGACCCCTACCCACCTATCCTCCACCTCTTGGTGGTCGGACTACTAGTGGAGCAACTGGTCCAGTAAGCATAGGCCGCTGACCTTGCTGTACTGGTCTACCCCGAAGCCTAGGGAAAAATCTCCGCATGTGACTGGGATCCCCGCACTCGTAACAACTCTTCGGTGCGGTGGGCTGCTGACTAAGTGTCTGGCCCTGGGGACCTGAATACCCACGGGAAGAACCCTGAATAGCTGGTGGGCGATAAGAACTCTCTGGTATAACACTGAAATAAGGTCGTACTGGAGCACCCCCAAGGAGAGGGGGTGCTGGATATGGGGGCCTGCTGGACTGCCCTCTCACGAACTGACCTCTGCCCCCAGACGGAGCACCTCTAAACTCTCCAGAATACCTAAACCGTTTATCTCTAGTAACCTGCTTTCGGCTACGCTGACGTACACCCTCAATCCTCCAGGCTATCTCCACAAGTAGCTCATAAGAAGTACCCATCTCAACCTATCAAGCCATAGTGGCCTGAATGCCAGTATGTAAACCCACAACAAACTTCTGCACTCTCTCTGCTTCAGTATGGAGTATCATAAGTGCATGGCAAGATAATTCAAAAAACCTCTCCTCATAATCAGTCACTGACATCTGACTCTGCTGGAGCTGCTCAAACTAAAACCGCAACTCTTCCCTATAGGAGGGTGGAATATACATGTCCAAGAAGATACGGGTGAACCTGTCCCAAGTCATGGGAGGAGAATCTGCTGGTCTGCCAAGAGTATAAGACTGCCACCATCTACGGGCTCTGCCCTCTAGCTGAAAAGTAGCAAATTCTACCCCATGAGACTCTAATATCCTTATGTTGTACAGTCTATCCTTGCAATGATCAATGACATCCTGTGGATCCTCATGTCGCTCAACCCCGAAGACAAGAGGATATAGTCTAGTCCATCTGTCCAATAGTTTCTGAGGATCGGCGGCTATAGCTGGCCTGGGCTCAGGTGTAGCTGCTGCCATTGGCTGGGCTCCACCCACGGGTAGTGCACCCTGGGTCTGATATACAGCAGCTGCTTGTCCATGAGCCTGGGAGGTAGGGGTCTGTGCTCCCCCGCCCACCTGAGATGTGGTTGAGTCTGCTGAAAATAAATCGGCCTGAGTCATATTTTCCATGAACCGCAGCATACGACCCATGACATCCTGAAGTCCCGGTGCAGATGTGAAATCCACCAGAGCTGGCTCTGCCACAGGCACCTCACCCTGCTCTTCAATAATAGGATTATCTGTTAGACCCACTGGCAGCATAACTGGAACAGTCCTGGGACGTCCTCGCCCTCTTCCATGGGCTGGAGCCCTCCTTCGGCCTCATCCTCAGCCTCTACCTCGGCCTCTAGCAACTGGGGGAGTAGCTCTTCCCTGATCTGGAATCTCATTAGAGCGTGTTCTCACCATATGTGAGAGAATAAGAGAAGGATATTTAGTACTACATCAATTGCACGATGGAATATGAATAAAGGTGGTTTCCTAACACCCTATAGCCTCTCGAAGCTAAGTACAGATGTCTTCGTACCGATCCGCAACACTCTATTAGGTCTTCTCATAACTTGTGAGACCTACGTGAACCTAGTACTATGATACTATGTTGTCACGACCCAATTTTACCTATAAGTCGTGATGGCGCCCAACACTACAGCTAGGCAAGCCAACTAATAAATTAAGCATACATTGATAAAATTTAAAACCAATAAAATATAATAAAACCCAAACTCTACCAATGTGTGTGCCAAGACCTGGTGTCACAAGTGTATGAGCATCTAGTAGATTATACAAAACTTCAAATAATATCTAAAATAACATAGACAGAATGTAAATATAAGAAGAGACATTGGTAGCTGCAGAACGACTCAGAAAGGCAGCTCACCACTATGTCTCGGGATGACGTGAATATGTGATGATAGGTCATCCACTAGTACCTGTCTCAGATCCTGCACAAAAACTGCAGCAAGTGTAGTATGAGTACGTAAACAATGTGTACCTAGTAAGTATCAAGCCTAATCTCGAAGTGGTAGAGACGAGATGGCAGACTATGACACTCACTATGGGTCAATAATAATAACTGAAATACAATTAGGATATTTAAATCGGCATGATTTACAGAATTTAAAATAATTTATTTAATCACCGAAAATAATCAAATTACTTCAAATGCAACAATTCTCAATATATTAATTAAATTCCTTCAATTCAAATAATTTCTAATTTATCAATTAAATATCATTTACACGAATAACAATTAATTCTTTAACAAACAAGAATAATAACTCATTAAATTCCAAGGATTTTTCAATTTATCAATTAGCTTCGCAAGCTGAATAAATTATTAAAGTATCGTGTTATTATTATTATTATTATTATTAAGCACGATTTCTGCCGAGGACGTACGGCCCGATCCAGAGTGTCGTGTACACTGCCGAGGGACGTGCGACGCGATCCATAGATGCATCTATCCTGCCGAGGTGTTCAGCCCGCTCCACTGGAGAGGAGGACATTTTTCTTATGTACCTCCGGAATGAGAGTATATTTGTTATAAGATAAATTCAGGAAGAAGAACAATTTCTCTTAACAATTAATTAATTTAAACAGAAAATCAAGTATATGAGATTTTCATCCTTTAATATTTTTAGCTAACAATTCACAATATATATATATATATATATATATAAAGTAATTTATGCTTTGCGTCCTAAACTACCCGGACTTTAGCATTAATAGCAGCTATGCACGGACTCTCGTCACCTCGTGCGTACGTAGCCCCCACAATTAGCAATAATTATTTAATTTTAATCACCTATAAGGTAATTTCCCCCTCACAAGATTAGACAAGATACTTACCTCGGCTTACTCCAATTTAATTCACTAGAAGGCCTTTTTCACGATTATCCAACTCTGTCTAGCTCGAATCTATCCAAAATAATTCGATACAATCACTAAAAATTATAGGAATCAATTCTATAAGAAAATGCTACATTTTCAATAAATATTCCGAAATTAATTATCAAATTCGTCCGTGGGACCCACATATCGGAATCCGACGAAAGTAACGAAATATGAACACTTATTCAACCACAAGTCTACCCATACCAAAATCACTAAATTCCAATAACAACTCGGCCCTCAAATCCTCAAATCTATCCAAGAGGATTTTCAAACTTTTCCAGCTCAATTCACCAATTAAATGATAAAAATAGTGATGGATTCGGGTAATTTAACCAATATTGAGTTAGGAACACTTACCCCATTGTTTTCTCTGAAAATCTCCCAAACACCGCCTAAATCCGAGCTCCAAATCGTTAAAAATGAAAAATATTTTCAAAACTTAAACTCTCTGCCCAGTGATTTCTTCTACGCGATCGCATAGCACAAATGTTCTGCCCAAACATTAACCCTACGCGATCACATCAAGTCCCACGTGATCGTGATGCACCAGGTTCTGACTCTACGCGATCGCATCCCTCTTCACGCGATCGCGTACCACAAACGCGTGGCCCAGCTTCCTCTCAAATTCCCCCTACGCGATCGCAAACAATGACACGCGATCGCGATACACACACTGGCCAATCCTACGTGATCGCGGACGTGTCCACGCGATCGCAGTGAAAACATTCCCAGTTGCCTAAATTAACCCTACGCGATCGCAAACAATGACACGCGATCGCGATACACACACTGGCCAATCCTACGTGATCGCGGACGTGTCCACGCGATCGCAGTGAAAACATTCCCAGTTGCCTAAATTAACCCTACGCGATCGCAACCCCATTCACACAATCGTGTAGAACAAATCAATCTCTGCCTAAATTTCTCTACGCGAACGCAGACCAACTTATGCGATCGCGTATAAGGATACCAGAAGAAAATACCACTAGCTATCAACAATGTTTCAAAGGCCAAAAGTGATCCGCTAGTCATCCGAAATTCACCCGAACCCCTTGGGACCTCAACCAATTATACCAACAAGTCCCAAAATATTATACGAACCTAGTCGAACCAAACAATGCTAAAACCACGAATAATCCCTCAAGTCAAGCTTAATGAAACTTAAGATTTCCAACTTCTACATTATGTACCGAAACCTATCAATTCAAGTCCGATTGACCTCAAATTTTGCACACAAGTCATAAATAGCATAACAAAGCTATAAAAATTTTCAGAACTGGATTACGACTCTGATATCAAAAGTTAACTCCCTGGTCAAATTTTCAAACTTAAATTCCTATTTTAGCTATTTCAAGCCTAATTTAACTATGGACTTCTAAATAAAATTTCGAACACGCTCCTAAGTCTAACATCACCATACGGAGTTGTTGGAATCGTCAAAATTCTATTCAGGGGTTATTTTTGCAAAGTGTTCATCAAAGTCAAATTTAGCACTTTAAGGCCAACTTAAGGAACCAAGTGTTCCAGTTTCAACCCAAACAATTCCAAATCCCGAACCAATCATCCCTGCAAGTCATAAATCATTAAAAGCACATATGAAAAATTTTATTTTAGGGAACGGGATTCTAAAAGTTAAAATGATTGGTTGGGTCATTACAATTTTAGCACATTTACTTCTTCATTTCTTTCTTATTTAGGTTTTCTTTATATAGATCATTTCTTATTAACTGAAATATAACATAAGTAACTTGATATCACTTTTCTCGTATTTTTTCAGGTTTCCTTGCTGAGTCTCTTCCTTTTGATAGGAGACCATATCTTCAACTAAGCCAAAAGAGTGTCTATGTTGGCATGGCATTTGCCATCTCCTCATAGACTGCTATTCAATGTTCTTGGAGCCTTTTGAGTGGACTGAAGAATCGTACGCCGAAGAGATTAGAGCGTTAGGCACATGCGGGGAGACGAGCATATCTTTGCTCATGTCCCTAATCATGAATCCATCTGTTTTGCTGCTCCTTTGTGCTCTCAAGGCGTGGATATTCATGTTATTTGCTGCTCTGACATTGGGAATGTGCTTCTCAATTTATAAAATTTTGCCCGAGAGAGAAAAGAAAGATGGCGAAGGAGTTGAGGAAGATCTCTTCAAACAACATTGGTTTTGGAAGAAGTTTCTTCCTAAAGATGGCAATGTTGAAGCCGTGTAGCTGTAAGTTATTGTTTTACTGTAAACTATAATTTACATTGATTGTTCTTATGTATTCATGAGCTTTTGGGTATATGTTCTTTTCTAGGATGGCAACAACACTCTACCTATGTGGCAAATTAGGAGCTTAATTTTGCATATTAACCAACCGATGGCTTTAGGGAGGTTTCAAGTAACACATTGCTAGGGGGAATCAAATTTTTAGTTGATTTCCTTGCTAATGTAGGCGTAGTTGAAAGACAGGAGATATTCTTTACCGAGGCTCTCTCTCTTTGCAAGTACAAGCCAAAGCCTTACTGAAGAATGATAGAAATGGCTATGTAAATTTCAGAATCAGAGCAAAGAAAGTGTCGTTTACTTTTGATTATGGGTAGGATCAGGAACATCTACATTAGTCTAAGTATGACTTGCATTTCGACAACTTGCACTGATGTAATCAAAGGAGTCCTCCTCAATTCATATCACAATTTGTTTCAGAGAAGTAAAAGAATGTACTCTACAAGCATTCTTCTCTTCAGTTTAGAGTGTCAAGAATTTAGACCAATTGTTACAGATTGTTTTTCCTTTTTTCCTTTTTTCCTTTTTGTTTCTACACAAGATTGAATATTTGAATACAATATCAACCGGAAACTAGATATGATTTGTACAATCAAATATTGTCTCTTCTCTCTACATGATTTCCTCTTCTCCTTCTGTTTTAATTTATGTGTTTTCCCTATTATTTTCCCATATTGCTTTTGGAGTAAAAGGGTTTGAATTTTAATGCAGAATCTATCATATCTTTTTAGGAGTATCATTTTACTTTTCATTGCAAGTTTGCTACTATTGCTCCTAAAATGGATGACTTATACAACTTTATTAAGATGGGATCCTGCTCTAATATTCCAGGTCAGGCGTGCTTAGAGAGACAACAGCAAAGCAACTATGAGAAACTGTCATCTATCTTGTTTATTCTTTAATTTCGTGTCAGAGTTTGAACGAGAGCTCTAATCTTTATAGCGTGGTTCTAAGTTCTCGATAGGCTAATGTTTATTAGATCTACACATTTACGTTTATATGTTATCTTTCAAGCATGTATTAAACTGTTTGATGACACAGAGAGTTGGAAATGGCGCAAATTGGAGTGTTAATTGAATTAGATAGTAACAAATTGAATTTTTATCTTATTTATTTGATCAAATATATTAACCTAAATTTTATGTTAGCATTATGCACATGTTATCATTACTGAAAAAATTTATACATAAACAAGCCCTAAACCCACGGACTCTTTCGGAGGAAAAAGAATGCACATGACGTGTACATGACTCATTTGTTAATTTATTTAAGGAGTAAAATCCCATATTTATTTCACGGTTGTAAAAACACTCATCAAGTAACATATGCACACAAATCCTCTTAATATAATTGTCACGATCCAAAATCCAACTAGTCGTGATGACAGCCAACCCAACCCACTAGGTAAGTCAACTAACAACTATCCAATTTAATGAGATTGATTAAGAGACGAAATGATAATACAACTGATTTTAGACAAGAATTTCCCAAGGACTGGTAGTACAAATCATGAGCGTCTAAGATTTAGAATTTACAAGCTAGTATGAAATAAAGTACATCATCTGTTTGAAATATATATAAGCAGATATTTCATAAGTCTAGAGCTATCATGAACAAGAGGCAGTTATAATCGGAGCGCAGGTACATCTTCAAATCCAGCTCCCGTCGAATATAGCAACATCAACATCCAACACCTATACGCAAGGTGCAAAAGTGTAGTATGAGTACAACCGACCCCATGTACTCAATAAGTAACAAACATAACCTTAGGTTGAAAGTAATGACGAGCTGGGCAAGGGTCAGAGTCCAACTCCAATAACCAACAACAGTTCATAACAATAAAGTAAAGATGGTACAGGAAATAGCTCCGATTGTTCACAGTTACGGAAAAATAGGATTGCTTTTCAAGTAAACAATAGATTCAAATCTTTCACCGAAAATCCCAAAAATATATGAGTAAGTTTGAAAACCGTGAATTTTTCCCAAAAATCTTTCAATAATAAATAAGATGTTTCAGTTTCAAATAACACGAGGAAAGTACATCTCCATGCATGTATCTCAAGTGTGCATGTCAAATGCAATGTATCTCAGTGATGAACTTATGTACTCACACTCTCAGAGTACTCCATCTCACTGTCTCACACTTTCCACTCATCATGCTCAATCACTCGACGCACTCAGTCAGTCAGTACTGTATATGGCCAATCCAGCCCAGGGAAGATCTATCCCAAATACATATATATATATATATATATATATATATATATCAACTGACAGTCAGTCACTCAATATTGTATAAGGCCAATCCAGTCCGGGGAAAGATCCATCCCCAAATATAAATGACTCACGCAAGATCCATGCCCAGGGAAGATCCACCCTCAATATAAATCAACTGCGCTCACTAGGGGTGTGTGCAGACTCCGAAGGGGCTCCTTCAGCCCAAGCACTATAATAATCCAGATATAGGCATAAATCAATATAACATGCTGCGGCGTGCAGCCCGATCCCATAATATCACTCACACTCAGACCCTCGGCCTCACTCAGCCATCAATCTCTCCAGTAAAATTGGTTATATTCTAAAACCCAATGTTCAAGAGTATAGATTTACTCCATTGATTAAGGTAGACCTCATTGATTTCTACTTTGAGGAATGTTAAGGAAGGAGCAGCATGAAGTACAACAGTCTTAAAGCAAGACTACTGAAATACCAAAAATATCCCTGGTCTGCAAGCTAGCATGTTGACCTCCTATGTGCTTATTCTCCCTTATTAGATAGTAGGAAAAAAAAAAAAAAAAAATATATATATATATATATATATATATATATAAAAAAAAAATTGAAATTCATTTAAAATATAACAGAGAATCATTTTCTTTCTTTCTCAATTAGAGTTTAAAAGGTTTTATTCTCTTTCATTCTCAATTATGTAAACTTTTAGAGTTTGATTGCTATTATCAAAACCAATGATACAAACAAACTATATTCTAATTAATTTTCTTATTATTACAATATTATATGTGCTTTAAAACTTTATTTAAAAACCATAAATAAGATATTGTCTAGTCTATAGGTAAGATTATAATATAGATAAAAAACGGGAAAGTATCACAATATTAAAAAGAAGTAAAAAGAGACTGGTTGATAATTTCGAGTGTAAAATATGTATTTAAAGTGTTCAAATGAGATATAAAGGTATGAGAAAAGTTATATATTTCAAAGTTGTGGGAGGTATTCAAATGGATTTACAAGTCGCAATTTTTAATATAAGGAAAGAGGATCGAAAGTCATTGAGTAGTGAGACTTTCTTTTCTAGAGTAGTTATAGAAAGAGAATCGAGGGGTCTGCAGGTATGAGTGCTTCGGTACATTATCAGTCGCTAGTCACAGATTAGTTTGTTCTGTACTGCAGCCGCCAGTGGCCTCAACTCAAAGGCGTAGGTTGATCTCTCTGGTTGAGGCTGCATTCGCAATTACCTAATGCGACTTATAAATCACAATTTGAAAATACGATTTATAAATCGTTTATAAGTCGCAATTATCAATGGAGTTATGAATCGCAACTGACAATGCTACTTATACAGAGCAATCGACAAATGCGCCTTATAAAGAGCATTTGACAAATGCGATTTACAAAACGTATTCGACCAATGCAATTTTAGAAGGCATTCGACAAATGCAACTTATAAAACGCAGTTGACAAATGCAACTTGTAAAACGTATGACAACTGCGACTTGTCAATCGCAATTATCAAATGTCACTATGAATCATAATTGGTAAATGCTACTTATAATCGCAACGTTTCCGGCCATTTACCTTCTAATTTTGCTTTGAAAATCAAATACATGCCCACAACTTTGAACTATATAACTTTTCTCCTCCCTTTATTGCTCAATTAGGCATTTTAAATACCTGGTATCACACTTTAAATTATTAACCTGTTTCTTTTTACTTCTTTCTAAACTTTTTTCTCTTTTAATCTATAGTATAATCTTACCTAGGTTTTCGAGCATATAATATTAATATAATAATAAAATTTAAATTAGAATAATTTGTTTGTATCATCAATTTCGATAATAATAATCAAACTCAAAATTTATTTATGATAATAAAAGAAAATAAGTTTTAAACATATATTAAAAGTATATTTTATAATAAATTTCTGAATGATTCTCTGTTATACTTTAAATGAATTCAAATTATGATTTAATTAGACAATATCACATTAATGATTATTCTGCTTATACTTTACATGGACTTAATTACAATTTATAACAAGATATAGCCAATCAATTAGTGTCTGACTTATTTATGAAGTTGCAAAGCGATACCAATTCCACATGAATAAGAACACATATTCATCTCTTTCCGCTATATAAAGGACGACATTGTTTACATGTTATTTTGATCTTAAAGTGCAAAGCATTGACCCTGACCAGTAAGTCCTATATCGTCAAGTAGTACGTAATTGCGTTCTTATTTGTTTGATGTACCTTATCACATTTACAAGTCCCTTTACTCCGTCCTCTATTTCTTTAATTGCTGCTTTTTCTAATGTGATTTGGATTTGCTTTGTAGTGTATTTATTTTTTTAAAAGTCTTCAATGATTTAACGTTTTCATGTTTATATTACTCTTTTGGAATACCAGCTGGATTCAATTTAATAGTTTAATTGCATAGATAATGTAAAGCATCAGACACATAATTCTTTCTGGTTTTAGTATTGTCTCTAGATTGACTCGAGATTATATATGATGCAAAGTTTTGCATGCCTTTACATAGTTTCGGGCATTGGAACCCTAGATGTAGCGTGCATGAATTTTCCCAGACAATGCTTTTGCATGTCTATTGAGTTTTGAACTAAAAGTATGTTAGGCAGTATGTTGAATTTATTTCATCACAATCATGTTTTTTTAATAATCTTTTTTGGGGAGTAAATTGCCCCAAACAGTTTGTTCTTAATAAATCTGGAGAATGCACCGCAGAAGTTTCCAATATCTACTTTTCAGTTTCCATCGATATGGCCTCTTTCTAGGATAGAGCCTACTTACCCTCGGATGTCAAAGTGTGATCCTTTCTAGAATTTGTTTTATAAGAGTATAAATTTTCTTACCACGGGTCAATGAAGAGACTAAGTGTTAATATATTTTTTATCACTTTTTTTTATTACTTGTAAGAGTATTTTATGTTGGATAAAACAATTGTAATCACATTAAATTTTATGATTTTCATTAATTCGGTGACTGTGAAAGCAATATAAATATGAGTTGGAATATGCATTTGTAACACATGGAATAAAATTAAAAATAATTAACTTTACTAAAAATTCGTTAATTCAGTAGAATTGTTCGAAGGCATTTTAAGTTGAGTTGGGATATGATTCCTTTTTACAAAGAGATCAGTAAAGAATGACTATTAAGAATGGGAATCGACTTATATTCTTTAAAAGTTTTTAAGAAAATTCTCTAGGAAAAACTTATAATTAATACTTTGAGGTCACACATAAACTTAGGACAAAAAAGAAGTTGGAATAGGATTAAGCTTCATTGTTGCTGTTAAGGGGTACAAAGAAAACCGATAAACCATACTAATCCGATAATCCGAGTCAAATCGAGAAAAAAAAAT
Source organism: Nicotiana otophora (assembly GCA_000715115.1). Lineage (NCBI taxonomy): Eukaryota > Viridiplantae > Streptophyta > Magnoliopsida > Solanales > Solanaceae > Nicotiana > Nicotiana otophora. Next base: position 26,496 of record AWOL01S0006933.1, on the reverse strand, counting down.
TCGATTATGATTTGGTTTGATTTGGTTTGGTGTTAGAAAAACAAAATCCAACCATAATTAGTTTGGTTTGGTTTTAACTAAAAAAAGTCAAACTGAAACCAAACCAGCCCGACATTACATTTATGCAATTTAAAAAAATATTTTATGCATATAAATATTTATTATAATATAAGTTATAAATATTTCTTAAACTTGTTCAGAGTTTTATCTTTAAAAGTGTTATTTAAAGTCTGGACTTAACATTCTTGAATGGTCCAATGAATTTTATAGGTTATAAAGATAGTAAGTGAAATAAAGTTCAAATCAATACTAATACTAATAAAGGAAGTTTAATTCAACACTAGGAATGACAATAATGTTGGATATCTATTTTTTAGTTTTGTATTAATTTGTAGTGAAAATGTATAAGCTAGTTTATCTTCTTTTTATGCTTAGTTGTGTAATTAATTGTACTTATTAGTTGTACTTATTTTAGCACGACCTATATAGTATTTTTAGATTATGTTAATTTTTATTATGGTGTATTAATTAATAATATTTTCTTTTTGCGATTTTATTATCTATGTTATTGAATATTTTAGTATAATGTTATGATGACTCATCTCATATTATTATTTTATTTTCTTGAAAAATACATTATATAGTTATATCTTACTAGGACTAAAATAAATATTTGGAGCACAAGTTATATATTTTGTGCTATTAAGACTTTACTGGGAAAAAACCTGAAAATCCGAAAAAAACCGAAAAATCCGAGAAAAACCGAGATTAAAAAACCCGACTTTATTGGTTTGGTTTATAAATTTAAAAACCCGACCTATTGGTTTGATTTGGAAATTGAAAAATCCGAACCAACCCAACCTATATACAGCCCTAGTTGTCGTGTCGTATCTCTACCATTGAGGTAAGTGTTCACATCAAATATTGATGGCACTCTGATAATAAATAAATGTGTAACTGCAAAATGTAGTGCATATAATGGTGAGAGAAGTACAGAAAAAATTGATATTTATGTAGTTCAAATACAGGTCTAGGATAAAGATTAAATATACATTCAAATTATAATAAGACAATCTTTTTTCTTTTTCATGTGCATGGATGCACTGACCGACTTTATACATTTCAAAAACAAATTATTATTCAAAATAAATAATATTAATATCAGATAAAATTGTAACCATTATATATTTAATTGGATTTTTAGCTACACTTAAACTTCGAATTCTAGATAATTAGGATCCTCTAATTATGAATTAACTATGGAGTTTCTCACCAGTAGAGGTGGCAAACGGGTAGGTCGGGTCGGATATAAATGGCTCAAAACGGATAATTCAAAAAATGAATAAATTATCCGACCCAACCCGTATTTGAGATGGATAAAAAATGGGTTTATCCAGCGAATAATATGGATATTCATATGATCTGTGGCTTAAATATGATCACTATGAGAGAATTCCTAGTCTTCCAAACTTAAGGAACCCCAATTTAAGACTTTACAAATGTAAAAGTTAAACACATTAGTTATCCATTGGTTATCCATTTGGTTTACCATTTTCTAAGTGGATAATATGGTTCTTTATCCATATTCAATCCGTTTTTAAATGGTTCTGTCAGACTGTCACGACCCAAAATCTCACCCGTCGTAATGGCGCCTATCTCAATACTAGGCAAGCCGACAATCTCAATAAACCACATATCTTTTAAATTTGAAAACAGAATGATTAAATTTAGCGGAAGAAATCTCACAAGTACAAATAAAAATACTCCCAAAACCTGGTGTCACTAAGTACATGAGCATCTAGTATGAATACTAGTTGGGAAAATACGGTCTATAATAGTCTAAGACCAAATACAGTAAACAAGAGATAGGGAAGGAGAGCCAAGGTCTGCGAAACACGGCAGCTATCTCTGAATCTCCGAAAAATTGACTGTGCGAAAGACATCAACACCCGCTATGGCCGGGAACACCTGGATCTGCACACGAAGTGCAGGGTGTAGTATGAGTACAACCAACTCAACAAGTAACAATAATAAATAAGGAACTGAAGATAGTGACGAGCTACACAATTATAGTTCATTTCTAGTAATTCCAGCAAAGAGTAGACATGCTTTCAATTCTATAAGTTTAAGTCAAATCAGTTTTATGCAGTTCATGTAATACGGATATAAAATCTTTCAGAGAATTTCACAACAATGACAGATATCAATTAATTGCAACAACAAATGAAAAGCAAGTATAACCTTTCAGGGAAACAATCACTCCACTCGTCACAACAACTCAACCACTCGGCTCTAAGCCCTCAACACTCACATTCAATGGGTACTCGCGCTCGCTGGGGGTGTACAGACTCCGGGGGGCTCCTACAGCCCAAATGCTATAATCCGCACGGAAACTTACGTGCTATAGTTTCCTTACCTCACCGATAGGCCCTCAACCTTACTCAGTCCTCAACCTCTCTAGTCTCTCGACTCTCGGAAATCACAAAGATCAGTTCAAACAAAGATAACATAGTGTATAAACAAAATCAAGAAAGACTGAAGTATCATACGCAAGAAAATCATGGCTGAGTACAAGACAACAATAAGCAAATAATTCAACAAGTACGCGATCTCTGTGGGTCCCAACAGTACTATCACATAGCTTAAGCATGATTTCTAACATAATTTATAGTCAAATTGCTTCAACACATAGAGAGCATATAGCTAACAACAAGTTATTCAACTTTATAGTTTCATGGGACGGACCAAGTCACAATCCCCCCGGTGCACGCCCACATGCCCGTCACCTAGCATGTGCGTCACCTCCAAAATAATCACATGACATAAAATCCGGGGTTTTATACCTTCAAGACCAGATTTAAAACTGTTACTTACCTCAAGCCGTGTAATCCTTTATTGTGCAATGTCTTTTCCTCGTGAATTGGACTCCAAACGCCTCGAATCTATCCACAAAACATTTAATTCAGTCAATAAAATTTATTGGAATTAATTCTATAAGAAAATATTAATTTTCCATCAAAATCCAAAATTTAGCTCAAAATTCACCCGTGAGGTCCACGTCTCGAAACCCGACAAAAGTTACAAATCTGGAAGCTCATTCAACCATGAGTCTAACCATACCAATTTTACCAAAATCCGACCTCAACTCGACCTCCAAATCTTCAAATCTTATTTTAAATCCCTAAATTCAAATCCCCGATTTATACCTCAAAAACATGTAATCTAGTCGGATTATTCGATGCTAATTCTATATTATGAAGTAGAAATGATCATAAGGGACTTACCTCAAGTTTTCCTCGAATTCTCTCTCAAAATGACCCCAAACACCGTGCTTGAAAGTCCAATAATGGCAAAACTTGGAACCCCTTCGAAATGTATACTGTCCAGGGGTTACACACATACGACTCACTTAGCCGCTTTTGCGGTCTCGTAGGTGCGAGAACTCAACTGCTTTTGCGGTTTCGCCAAGCCTCCACTGGAGCCGCTTCTGCGGGATCGCATTTGCGAGGCTATCTCCGCTTCTGCAGAAACCTCGCTTCTGCGATGGCTGTACGCACATGCGGCTTCGCACATGCGATCAAACCTCCGCAGGTGCGAAAATACCAGAAGCAAAAATTCCAGTAGTAGTTTTAAGTTTTAATTTGATCCGTTAACCATCCGAAACTCATCCGAGGCCCCCGAGACCTCCACTAAATATACCAACAAGTCCTAAATCATCATAAGAACTTGGTCGAGTCTTCAAATCACATCCAACAACACTAAAAACACGAATCCCACATATATTCAAGCCTAATGAACTTTAAAACTTCCAATTTCTACAAACGACGCCGGAACCTATCAAATCACGTCCGATTGGCCTTAAATTTTTCACACATGTCATAAATGATATAACGGAGATATTTTAATTTTCAGAACCAGATTCCGACCCCGATATCAAAATGTCAACCCCTCGGTCAAACTTTTCGAAAAAATTAATTTTCGTCATTTCAAGTCTAATTCCACTACGGACCTCCAAATAATATTTCGGACACGTTCCTAAGTCCTAAATCACCATACGAAGCTATTGGAATTATCCAAATTCAAATACGAGGTTGTTTACACATAGGTCCGCATACAGACAATATTTCTAACTTAAATTTTTAATTATGAGACTAAGTGTCTTGTTTCACTCCGAATTCCTTCCGGACCCGAACCAACTAACATGGTAAGTCATAAAATAAGTATAAAGCATAAATTGAGTAGTAAATAGGGGAACGGGGTTATAATACTCAAAATGATTGCTCGAGTCGTTACATTCTCCCCCTCTTAAATAAACGTTCGTCCTCGAACAGGTTTAGAATCATACATGGAGTCTCAAATAGGTATGGATATTTGCTCTGCATCTGCTGCTCAATCTCCCAAGTAGCTTCTCTGACTGGCTGGTCTCTCTACTGTACCTTTACTGATGCTATGTTCTTTGACCTAAGCTTTTGAACCTGTCGGTCTAAAATAGCCACCGGCTCCACTTCATAAGTCAAATTATCGTCCAGCTGTACTATACTGAAATCCAGAATATGAGACGGATCCCCGACATACTTTCGGAGCATGGATACATGGAACGTTGGATGAACACCTAATAGACTAGGTGGAAAAGCAAGTTCATAAGCCACCTCCCCAATTTACTTAAGTATCTCAAAAGGCCCAATATACCGAGGGCTCAACTTGCACTTCTTACCGAACCTCAACACACCCTTCATGGGTGAAATGCTGAGCAGAACCTTCTCCCCAACCATGTAAACAACATCACGAACCTTCCTGCCGGCATAATTCTTCTGACTAGAATGTGTCGTGCGAAGCTGTTCCTGAATCACTTTGACCTTCTCTAAAGCATCCTGAACCAAGGCAGTACCCAATATCCTAGCCTCACCAGCTTAAACCAACCCACCGTAGACCGGCACCGTCTCCCATACAAAGCCTCATACGGAGCCATCCGAATGCTTGACTAGTAGCTATTATTATAAGCAAACTCCGTGAGTGGTAGAATTTGATCCCAAGAAACCCCAAAATCAATGACACAAGCGCGTAACATATCCTCCAATATCTGAATAGTACACTCGGACTGTCTGTCCGTATGAGGGTGAAATGTTGTACTCAACTAAACCTGTGTGCCCAATTCTCGCTGCATTGCTCTCCAAAACTATGATGTAAACTGCGTGCCCCGATTTGAAATGATGGACACTGGCACACCATGTAGGCAAACAATCTCGCGAATATAAATCCCAGCCAACTGCTCCGAAGAATAATTAGTACCAACTGGAATAAAATGTGCAGATTTGGTCAACCGATCCACAATCACCCTGTCTGGGCAGAGAGTTCAAGTTCTGAAAATGGGCTGGATTTGAGCTCGGGAAGAGGTGATTTCGAGAGGTTTTCAAGGAAAACAACGGGATAAGTGTTCTTAACTCAATATTGGTTAAATTAACCGAATCCATAGTTGTTTTTATCATTTAATTGGTGAATTAAGTTGGAAAAGTTTGAAAACTCTCTTAGTTTAAATTGAATATTTGAGGGTCGAGTTGGGGTCAGATTTTGATACAATTGGTATGGTTAGACTCATGGTTGAATGGGCTTTCAGATTTTGTAACTTTTATCACGTTCCGAGATGTGGGCCCTACAGGAGATCTTTGAGCTAAAATTCGGATTTTTATGGAAAATTAGCATTTTCTTATGGAGTTAATTCTAATAAATTTTATTGACTGAAATGAATTATTTGTGACTAGATTCGAGGCATTCAGAGGCTAATTTGCGAGGCAAAGGCATAGCAGAGTAAAGAATTTCATGCTCTGAGGTAAGTAACAATTTTAAATTTGGTCCTGAGGGTATGAAACCCCGAATTTTAGTATCATGTGATTATTTTGGAGGTGACGCACATGCTAGGTGACGGGCGTGTGGGCGTGCACCGAGAAGATTGTGACTTGGTTCGTCCTGGAAAACTGTAAAGTTGAATAATTTGTTGTTAGCTACATACTCTCTATGTGTTGATAAAATTTGACTGTAAATCATACTTAGGCTATGTGCTAGTACTATTGGGACCCACAGAAGTCGCGTACTTGTTGAATTGCCTGCTAAATGCTATATGTACTTAGTCTCAGCTTTTACTTGCATATTTTATCTCAGTCTCTATTATTATTATTGATACATCATATCATTGTTGTTTGGGCTGATTTCATGATTATTAAGAGCCCGAGAGACTGGAGAGATTTATGACTGAGTGAGGCCAAGGGCGTGATTGTGAGATATTGATACTATAGCACGTGAGTTGGCCGTGCAACACGTGAGTTGGTCGTGCGGATCCTTATATTATACTATAGCACGTGAGTTGGCCGTGCAACACGTGAGTTGGTCGTGCGGATCCTTATATTATACTATAGCACGTGAGTTGGCCGTGCAACACGTGAGTTGGTCGTGCGGATCCTTATATTATACTATAGCACGTGAGTTGGCCGTGCAACACGTGTTGATTTTCAGGAGATTTTGAGGTAGTTGCCGTGTTCCGCAGACCTTGTCTCTCCTTCTCTATCTCTTTGTTTACTGTAATTGGTCTCAGACAATATTTTCCAGACTTGTATTCATATTAGATGCTCATGTACTCAGTGACGCCAGGTTTTGGGAAGTGTTTATATTGTATTTAAATATTATATTTTCAACCTTAAAGAGAAGTTTTGGTTTATTGAGATTATCGGCTTACCTAGTATCGAGATAGGCGCCATCATGACAGGTTGGGATTTTGGGTCATGATAACAAACTTCTCCAGGAATAGACCGGAGAACTACTTCTTAGTAAGGGGTGTTGTTCCAAACAGCCTACGCCTCTCGTAAGCCTCCCACCATCTGAAGGTAACCCCAGAAAACTGAAAAGTAGTGAACGAGACCCTACTGGTCTCCAAAATACCCGATGTCCGAAACATCCGTTGACACTTATCTAGAAAACCCTAAGCATCCTCTGACTCAGCACCGCTAAATGGTGGAGGTCGAAGCCTCTCATATCTCTCAAGTCTCCTCTGCCCATCATCTGCCATAACAGGAACTACCGAGGCCTGAGCAGCTGCAACAGGCTGGGCTGGTAGTGCCCTTGGTATATGAAGTCCTTGTACTACTTGGTTTGGAGTACGGGCAACAGGGGTATGGGTACCTCTCCCGTCCTGAGAAGTGGCAGGTGCGGCCTGAGCCGAAACCACCTGAGCAAGACCATTGCAAACTATATCTGGGCTAAAGTCTCCTGAAGGTCTGGAATCTCAATGGGCACAGCTGATGCCTGAGCTGGTCCTGTCGACTCAACTATATTTAGAATCTGCTCCTGAGCTGGAGGTGGTACAAGCTACACCTCGACCTTGGCCCCGGCCTCTCGCGACCCTAATTGGTGGAACTGGTGGTTGACCGTCCTATCCGGTAGTACGTGTCCTCACCATCTGTGAAGGAATAAAATAACAGAAATTTAGTTTCCGAAAGAAACAAATTTGCACGACGGAATACAAGAAAGTGAAGTTTTTCTAAGGTTTTTGCAGCCTCTAGAAGATAAGTACAGACGTCTCCGCACCGATCCGCAAGACTCTACTAAACCTGCTCATGACTCGTGAGACCTCTGTAACCTAGGGCTCTGATACCAACTTGTCACGATCCAAAATTCAACCCGCCTTGATGGCACCTAACTTAATACTAGGCAAGCCGACAATCTCAATAAATAACATATCTTTTAAATTTGAACATAATAATTACATTTAGCGGAAGAAATATCACAAGTACAAATATAAATACTCCCAAAGCCTGGTGTCACTGAGTACATGAGCATCTAGTATGAATACAAGTTGGGAAAATACGGTCTATAATAGTCTAAGACCAAATATAATAAACAAGAGATAGGGAAGGAGAGGCAAGGTCTGCGAAACTCGGTAGCTACCTCTGAATCTTTGGAAAATCGATTGTGCGAAAGAAATCAACACCCGCTATGGTCGGGAATACCTGGATCTGCACACGACGTGCAGGGTGTAGTATGAGTACAACCAACTCAACAAGTAACAATAATAAATAAGGAACTGAAGATAGTGACGAGCTACACAGTTATAGTTCATTTCGAGTAATTCCAGCAAAGAGTAGACATGCTTTAAATTCCATAAGTTTAAGTCAAATCAGTTTTATGCAGTTCAAGTTCATGAAATACGGATATGAAATCTTTCAGAGAATTCAAAACAATGACAGATATCAACTAAGTGCAACAAGAAATGAAAAGCAAGTACAGCCTCTCAGGGCAACAATCACTCCACTCGTTACAACAACTCAATCACTCAGCTCTCAGCCCTCAACACTCACACTCAGTGGGTACTAACGCTCGATGGGGGTGTACAGATGTCACGACCCAAACTAATGGGCCGCGACGGACACCCGGTACCTTACTTAACTGAGTACCAATGTAACGTATCTTTCTTATTACATTATCATATACACGTGACATACGAGCCTAACAGGCCAACATCATCATTTATAAACTCAAAACATAGGCCGCCAAGGCCGTACAATCTTTCACATACACGACATATGTCTACAAGCCTCTAAGAGTACATAATTTTCATAAAGGTCGGGACAGAGCCCCGCCATATCAAACCATACTGACCAAATAAGCAACTCCGGAGAAAATAGAGAGAACCAATATCTTCTGTTGAGCTGATCGCCTACTTGGAGGACTCTCGACCTGTCTATCGAGACCTGCGGGCATGAAACGCAGTGTCCCCAAGCAAAAAGAACGTCAGTACAAATAATGTACCGAGTATGTAAGGAATGAAAACTAGTAAATAATAGACATAACAGAAACATGGAGTAAAAGACTTGACATATACGTGTGCATAGCTCTATGAGTCATTTTATTTTTATAATGTCATGCATATGCGTATAAATATCATACCATGCATAGTTATATGCGTTCATAGAATCATAAAGTCTCTGAGGGCATCCCATCAAATCATTTCAGCCATTTTGGGCAAATCATTAACGTATACCAGCTGATCAGGTGGTGGTGCGTATATAACGCCACAACCTTTCCTCATATTCCATATACATATAATATACATATATACGCGTATATAATGCCATCTGGTCATTGGTCAATTTATATGTATAAATGCATGAAATTCATAAAAAATATGTTAATAATATTTTTTCGGAATGTCATAAAACTAATATGCCTTAAGAAATACGTTAATAAGATTTTCTCGGAATGTCATAAAAATAATATGCATGTCGGATAAATTTTATCAAATACGTATTTTTTTGAGACTCATGAACAAAAGATATTATAATAATTCACATGGGGAATCAAGAATATGGACACTCCCAATATTTCTATGAATAGAGTCATTTATGGAAATTGTGCATTTGCTCATTTCGTTCGAGCTGTATAGATCATGCCAAATGGAAAGAAGGGATAGCCTTAACATACCCGGATCCCTTAAGCAATTGAGACCTGAGCTGCATGAACCAATGCGATAGAAGGTGGTGTTGATGTAACATTAAAAGCAATCAAACAGATTAAGGAGCAGTCCACATTCGAACCTTAAAGATCTCTAAAGGTCATTATTGCGATATTATCCAAAGAAAATACACTTGGTAAGGTCTTCGAGTGTAGTTGCTGGAATCCCAATCCAATGTCCCGATCCTGACTAGTTAGGAAGTGTCTAACTTTCCAAGTAGATAGAATTTAAACTCTCAATCTCGTCGGTTTTGAGTTCTCTTTAGCAACAGTGTTATCTTTACAGTGAAATGTACTTTGGTTCTTAGTTCTTAATAGAATGCGATTAGTTCTAATCTAGTCTAATCTTATGGATCTTAAAGTCTCAACATTTACTCCAATCTAAGAATGCTGGTCTTATATCAATCCTGTAGCACTCCGCCATTTCACCAACTTATTATTGTTTTATGTGTCATATATTCCTAGTCCTCTACCATTCCATTCTCTTGGAATGTCAGCAAGTAATGAAGAAACTTTAAAGAATGAAGAACATACGGAAGCATACTTTTTTGTGAATAATCGATCAACTAAATATAACAAAGCAGAAAACAAAAAGTATGTGAAAGTATCTAGAAGGAATAACGAACTAACGAAATAGATGTTTCTTACTACAAGAAAAGAGATCAATCGGTTGTACATCTCTTTTTGCCTTTTTTGATAACGTTTCTCAATCAAAATGAGATAAAGGTAACTTTGCCACCATGCAAAGTGATTTAATAGTCACTTAGTGGATCACATGTTACTACCACGTTGAAGTTCAAGGCTTATCCAAAAGATTTCAATTAATTATCCCTCAACTTCTTAATTAACGTACGACAAAACTTTATCGTACAAAAATGCGGGATGTAACATCATTCCCCCCTTTGGAACATTCGGCCTCGAATGTTGACTGATATACTTATCATTTTCATAACTTATGTCCTCGTAATACTTTAGTACTTTCCTTTCCATCTAAGAAATTGTTCTGTGAATAATTTTAATGGCTAGGGCATTCCCCACTTTAAGCTTTTTGCTCACACCACGACTTGTAGTCAGAATCCTTCTAATATCGTAATTGTTGCTACCTTCTGTCATAGATCCGTTTATCCATCCGATTGAGGGCTACTACCGAACTCCAGGTTACTTTCGTTGCTTATCCTATATGCAATAAGCTAAGTCTTTTAATGCCCTCTCATTACTGTTGATCTTAATAATGACGACCTAATCTCATCTCATACTTTGTGACCTTTGTCAATCCATTGTTGATTCATCTTAATACCAATAACTTGGCCTCTTATGTAGCACTACCGCTAGGGCTCACATCTCATTGGGGACATCTGGAGTAATTAGATTGATCCACCTAGGGGAGATACTATACTTCTATAATCGTATTTCATAGTATCTTAATGTGATTCACCTTACTGGGTATTTTAATCCCGTTCAATTCGTGAAATCCTCATCAAGTCATTACTCAATCAAAGGCCCAAACGTTATTTTTTATTCATCACAATTACACCCTCATTTTACTACCAGGACATCATTCCATTTCTTCTAAATGCCATTAGTCTTAGACTCCTTTGAGTTCATTCAGGCTATACTGAGCTTTGTATAACTTATAGAAACGATCAGCTTTTCTTGTTTTTATGGGCTTAATCGTGAGGACCTATCCATTCTCGTCACCTTCTCACTCGCCCTTTCTTATCCTTATTCCTGACTTCCTAAAATTTTGTCGCTTTACCATACTTTAGTTTGCTACTTACACAAATCCATTTATACTACTCACAACCTCTTTTCAACTTGCTTGCACCATAGATTTTCTTACGTTCTTTCTGGAACATCGAGCGAGATATCACATTGTCCCATACTCTTCTTTACTCTCTTGACTATATCTCTCGCCACTGACGATGCTGCTATCGTTCTTGGATATTGAATCTCAGTGCTTCTAACCTTCTATCCGAAGCATGGACTATTCACGATCTTCTGCCTTTGAGTATCTTGTACGTTGTTCACTTTTATCTTACTTGCCTTAAAATCTCACACCGTATCTTCTATCTCTTTCATGACCTCCCTTCCACATATGTATTTATGTCCATAACTTGAGGCTCTATTATAATACTTGCACCTCTGGTGTATACACAATCCGGTGGGAGCTTCATACTGACTTCTTAGGAGGCTGGTACTTTTCTAACCGGCTTTATTGTAGGGCCGTTATAGAATATGGTTGTTGTACTATCCCTCATGTACCTCTGATATTAAGAGTGATCCTGTAATGTTCTCAATCATGATTTCTATAATTTTCTGGGTCCAATAATCAGATTCCTGATTTACTTAGTTGATGTAACTCTTTAGTTTCCTCTTCCTTCTGATCATCCTTTATATAGTCTTAAGCTATCTTCCGATCTGCGACTCATAGCATTTAATTATTACTTTAGCCTTTCATGGACACTATGAAAAACCATGATACAATCTTCTGATGAGTCAATCCTTTGTCTATGACCTGGACCTAATTCCTTCTTTTAACTTATACCGGAGTCTTCTACGGCTGATCATTAATCGAATAATTCCTTTCGTTCCATTTTAGCTTCCATTTCAGCTTTCTTCAAACGTAAGCAATTTCTTTTCCTGGTCTTTTGCCCCCTTGTTGCGTGCATACTTAGCTTATCTGAGTTATCATGCATGCCAAAATTTTTGTGCAACTCATATGGTCTCCAATATTACTTTTGGTTTTTCTCCCCGCTCATTAGCCATGGTAGGTGCCACTTTCTTTTGGAGTGCATACAATTTTGTAGTAAGACTTTTGTTACAAGACTATTTCCTCTTTAGGTCACTTGTGCTTAGGTTGAAGCCTTATCTCTTATTTCCTCAACTAGTCTTTCGTTGTAGACCCTCTGACTCTTGTAAAGATGCGAGCTTATTACATCGTATACCCGATATAATATTTGATGTTCGTACTCACATATAATTATCCTTAGTTACTTTCCTCCACGCTCATGTGATCGTACGGTATCTTCTAAACTGAAGTTTTGATTGTTTTCCCAATAGACTCTCTTTTATTTCCATAACATTCATACGGTATCTTTAACTACCCCAACTGTTATCTAAATATTTCTCAAGGTCTCGATGTCATATCTGCGAGACTGAATTACCCATGTTGGGGTTCACTCTATTTTTCTTGCATGGTCTATTAATTTGTCTGTATCCTCTTGTCTAGCCATAACTAGGCTCTTCCTGAATACACTACTAACTAATCGTTGGCCCACTCTCCTATCAATATTTCGCGTAATCTTTCTTGGGTTATTTCCTTTGTCTTAACTTACATCTCGTACTAGCTCCTTATTTATCAATAACATCTCGAGCACGAACCCTTGACAAGGTGGGTTGCTCTGATGGTAAGCACCCTCCACTTCCAACCAAGAGGTTGTGAGTTCGAGTCACCCCAAGTGCAAGGTGGGGAGTTCTTGGAGGGAAGGATGCCGAGGGTCATTCGGAAACAGCCTCTCTACACCAGGGTAGGGGTAAGGTCTGCGTACACACTACCCTCTCCAGACCCCACTAGTGGGATTATACTGGGTTGTTGTTGTTGTTGTTGTATCTCGAGCACGAACCCTCACTTCCTCTCCTTGACGTTGTGTTTGCATAATGTTCTAGAATTGTAGCCTATCTGTAGGCTTTGAATAAGTGCAATCTCATCCCTTTCTCATTTTTATCGCATTCTTCCTTTACCATTTCATAATTACTAGAACCACTTAATTTGACTTAATGTCACACCACTCTATATTCCCCCTTTTAAGGGAGTACCAATATTTAGCGTTACGACGCTCTACCTATAGATGTTTTACCTCTTTATCTTTGGAATCTTTTCACATCATCAATGACCCTTACTCGCCTTGCGGTAATCCTTCTGTACCAAGGATAACAAAATTCCTTACTCACGAGGGTGACACTTAGTGTGACTGGCACATATAGTCCCTTAAGCTTAACTTTGCTCACATTGCTTGTTTTAGGGAAACGTATTGCTGAATGACCATTCTCTGAATCTCTCATGAATATTCTTCTGTTGTCCATTCTATTATTGTCGGAACGCAATATGAAGTTCTTATGATGCCGACTATTATTAAATTACTCAGTCCCTAATTTATGTTTAGTTTATCTTGGTCACCAACCCATACTGATTTCTATTACTCTGGGGTCTAACTTTTCCTTTTGGTAATCGCATTAGAGTCGCGAACTTATTTCTCGCAATGAGGATGTGACTGTATGGCCTATACTCTTTTGTTGTCTTAAGACCCATCATCTCTCGTCTCTTCCTTCACTTGACTATAGATTCTGTAATATTCTACCGTTGTCATCCATGTATCATATCTTACTCATAATGCTTCATTATCTCTCTTCTTATTTTCCTGCTAACATTTCTGTCTATCACTTTATTCTGAAAACTTCAACAAGATATTCTTTTGCTTTTATCCCCTATAAGGTATAACTGAGATGGGTGTGGCCAATTTTACATGCGTCTATTACTGTTGAAGGTAAGTCACAATGATTATACTTTACTGCCGGAGTTAAAAATACTGGTAATCTTCATTAACTGGGTACCTCGTACCCTTCTCATCTTGCTCCTTTTACTCGTTGAAGCTTGTATCTATCTTCTGAACCTCTCATTGCCTTTCACCATAGAGGTGGATATATATTCTTGCCTTAAGGCTCCTTATCAAGAAGCTTACACATCATAGTATACACATGATTTGTTGAATACCTCATATTTATCCATCATAAGCATGATGCAAAAATTGAGTTCCTCTAACTCAATTCTTTCACAACTATATCTCATACCAACCGTCTTTCTAGATGTAGGTATCATCGTACTATAAGTAAGATAGAGTTTAGGAAATTGAGTTTTTATAACTTAGCTCTACCACACGATCTTGAGTAGGAAAAATTAGTGATAGTTCTAAATGCCCTATAGCCTCTTGCTTATAAGTGTAGTGCACGACACATCCATAAACAAGACTCTACTAGACACACCTTGTAGACTTCCTAGGACAGAACTGCTCTGATACCACTTTTGTCACGACCCAAACTGATGGGCCGTGACGGGCACCCGGTACCTTACTCAACCGAGTACCAACGTAATGTATCTTTCTTATTACATTATCATATACACGTGACATACGGGCCTAATAGGCCAACATCATCATTTATAAACTTAAAACATAGGTCGACAAGGCCGTACAATCTTTCATGTATACGACATATGTCTACAAGCCTCTAAGAGTACATAATTATCATAAAGGTCGGGACAGAGCCCTGCCATATCAAACCATACACATCTAAATCATACTGACCAAACAAGCAACTTCGGAGCAAATGGAGTGCACCAATATCTTCTGCTGAGCTGATTGCCTACTTGGAGGATTCTCGACCTGTCTATCGAGACATGTGGGCATGAAACACAGCGTCCCCAAGCAAAAGGGACGTCAGTACAAATAATGTACCGAGTATGTAAGGAATGAAAATCAGTAAATAATAGACATGAGAGAAACATGGAGTAAAAGACTCGACATGTACGTATGCATAGCTCTGTGAGTCATTTTATTTTTATAATGTCATGCATATGCGTATAAATATCATACCATACATAGGTATATGCGTTCATAGCATCATCAAGTCTCTGAGGGCATCGCATCATATCATTTCAGCCACTGTGGACAAATAATCAACGTATACCAGCTGATCAGGTGGTGGTGCGTATATAACACCATAACCTTTTTCCCATATTTCATATACATATAATATACATATATACACGTATATAATACCATTTGGTCATGGGTCAATGTATATGTATAAATACATAAAATACATAAGAAATACGTTAATTATATTTTTTTGGAATGTCATAAAAATAATATGCCTTAAGAAATACGTTAATAAGATTTTCTCGAAATGTCATAAAAATAATATGCATGTCGGATAAATTTTATCAAATACGTATTTTTTTGAGACTCATGAACAAAAGATATAATAATAATTCACATGAGGAATCAAGAATATGGACACCCCTAATTTTTCTATGAATAGAGTCATTTATGAAAATTGTGCATTTGCTCATTTCGTTCGTGCCGTATAGATCATTCCAAATGGAAAGAAGGGATCCCTTAAGCAATTGAGACCTGAGCCGCATGAACCAGTGAGATAGAAGGTGGTATTGATGTAACATTAAAAGCAATCACACAGATTAAGGAGCAGTCCACATTCGAACCTCGAAGATCTCTGAAGGTCATTATTGTGATATTATCCAAAGAAAATGCACTTGGTAAGGTCTTCGAGTGTAGTTGCTGGAATCCCAATCCAATTTCCTGATCCTGACTAGTTAGGAAGTGTCTAACTTGCCAAGTAGATAGAATTTGAACTCTCAATCTCCTCAGTTTTGAGTTCCCTTTAGCAACAGTGCTATCTTTACAGTGAAATGTACTTTGATTCTTAGTTCTTAATAGAATGCGATCAGTTCTAATCTAGTCTAATCTTGTGGATCTTAGAGTCTCAACATTTACTCCAATCTAAGAATGCTGGTCTTATATCAATCCTGTAGCACTCCATCATTTCACCAACTTATTATTGTTTTATGTGTCACATATTCCTAGTCCTCTACCATTCCATTCTCTTGGAATGTCAGCAAGTAATGAAGAAACTTTGAAGAATGAAGAACATACAGAAGCATACTTTTTTGTGAATAATCGATCAACTAAATATAACAAAACAGAAAACAAAAAGTATGTGAAAGCATCTAGAAGGAATAACAAACTAACGAAATATATATTTCTTACTACAAGAAAAGAAATCAATTGGTTGTACATCTCTTTTTGCCTTTTTTGATAACGTTTCTCAATCAAAATGAGATAAAGGTAACTTTGCCACCTTGCAAAGTGATTTAATAGTCACTTAGTGGATCACATGTTATTACCGCGTTGAAGTTCAAGGCTTATCCAAAAGATTTCAATTAATTATCCCTCTCAACTTCTTAATTAACTTACGACAAAACTTTATTCTATAAAAATACGGGATGTAACAACAGACTTCGGGGCTTCTACATCCCAAGCGCCATAATCCACACGGACAACTCACGTGCTATAATATCATGTACGGACAACTCACGTGCTATAGTTTTCTTACCTCACCGACATACCCTCAACCTTAATCAGTCCTCAACCTCTCTAGTCTCTCGGCTCTCGGAAATTATAAAGATCAGTTCAAACAAAGATAACATAGTGTATCAACAAAATCAAGAAAGACGGAGGTATGATACGCAAGAAAATCATGACTGAGTACAAGACAATAACTAGCAAATAATTCAACAAGTACGTGATCTCTACGGGTCCCAACAGTACTATCACATAGCCTAAGCATGATTTCTAACATGATTTATAGTCAAATTTCTTCAACACATAGAGAGCATATAGCTAACAACAAGTTATTCAACTTTACAGTTTCAAGGGACGGACCAAGTCACAATTCCCTCAGTGCACGCCCACACGCCCATCACCTAGCATGTGCGTCACCTCCAAAATAATCACATGACACAAAATCCGGGGTTTCATACCCTCAGGACCATATTTAAAACTGTTGCTTACCTCAAGCCGTGTAATTCTTTATTCTGCAACATCTTTTCCTCCGGAATTGGCCTCCAAACGCCTCGAATCTATCCACAAATAATTCAATTCAGTCAATAAATTTATTGGAATTAATTCCATAAGAAAATATTAATTTTTTATCAAAATCCAAAATTTAGCTCAAAAATCGCTCGTGGGGCCCATGTCTCGGAACCCGACAAAAGTTATAAAATCCGGAAGCCCATTCAACCACGAGTCGAACATACCAATTTTACCAAAATCCGACCTCAACTCTACCTCCAAATCTTCAAATCTTTTTATCAAATACCTTAGTTCAAATCCCCGAATTACACCTCAAAAACATGCAATCTAGTTGGATTATTCAATGTTAATTCAATATTATTAAGTAGAAATGATCATAAGGGACTTACCTCAAGTTTTTCTCGAATTCTCTCTCAAAATCGCCCCAAAAACCGTGCTTGAAGGTCCAAAAATAGCAAAACTCGGAACCCCTTCGAAATGTATACTGTCTAGGGATTCCTCACCTGCGACTCACTTAGCCGCTTCTGCAGTCTCGCAGGTGCGAGAATTCAACCGCATCTGCGGTTTCGCCAAGCCTACACTGGAGCCACTTCTGCGAGCTAGGAGTCGCTTCTGCGGGCTTGCATTTGCGAGGCTAGCTCCGCTTATGTGGAAAGCTCGCTTCTGCATGGCTTTGCGCACATGCGGCTTCGCACCTGCGATCAAACCTCCGCAAGTGCGAAAATACCAGAAGCAAAAATTCCAGCAGTAGTTTTAAGTCCGAATTGGATTCGTTAACCATTCGAAACTCACCCGAGGCCCCTGGGACCTCAACTAAATATATCAACAAGTCCTAAATCATCATACGAACTTAGTCGAGTCTTCAAATCATATCCAACAACACTAAAAACACAAATCCTACATATATTCAAGCCTCATGAACTTTGAAACTTCCAATTTCTACAAACGACATCGGAGCCTATCAAATCACGTCGGATTGATCTCAAATTTTGCACACAAGTCATAAATGATATGACGGACGTATTTCAATTTTTAGAACCGGATTTCGACCCTGATATCGAAAAGTCAATCCCCGATCAAACTTCCCGAAAAAATCAACCTTCGCCATTTCAAGCCTAATTCCACTACGGACCTCCAAATAATTTTTCAGACATGCTCCTAAGTCCAAAATCACCATACGGAGCTATTGGAATTATCATAATTCGAATCCGAGGTCGTTTACATATAAATTCGCATCCGATCAATTTTCTAACTTAAAATTTTAATTATGAGACTAAGTGTCTCGTTTCACTCTGAATTCCTTTCGGACCCGAACCAACTAACCCGGTAAGTCATAAAAAAATTGTAAAGTATAAATTGAGCAGTAAATGTGGGAACGAAGTTATAATACTCAAAACGATCGGCCGGATCGTTACATGTTCATTATCCAACCCATTTGTTTATGAATAATATGGTGTATAACTGTTTTCTTCTAACAAATTTTGCCACCTCTACTTGCTACTAATTTTATTTGAAGTGCAACTAAACTTAAACTATTCTAAATAAACTAGGATCCTCCAACCATAGAATTTGATCATGGAAAACAACAGTGCTCCGACAGTCCGACTCTAACATTTTGGAACACATACAATTTGATTCATGCTTGAAGAAGTGGTCTGTGACTTGCCAAATTTACGAAGTCTTTTTAGAATAAAACTACTCCAAGTTAAAGTATATATAAACTTAAAATGTCTACCACAATTATAAGATTTGTTTTACCATCCTATGACTCGGATACACGTAAGATGATAACATAAAAATATACGAAAAACTCATGTAATTACTCTCCCCTAAATTTTTCTAAAGCTTTTTGAACATGACATTGTTGATAAGTCTAAATATTAATTTCCATAATACATCAAGTATTTATAACTTATATGTGCAAAGACTTGAGAAACACACGCATAGCTATAAAGTATACTACTTACGGACATAATGTTGCGCGACTATTGAGACAAAAGCAGATTTTTAATTTAAACTCGACTCACAATATTTCTAAAATTATGGGATCAGATTTATTATTTATTGCAATTTTAATTATCTTTTAAAATATAAATTACTGATTACATCCACATCCATTCTTAATTGGGTATTTAGTCTAAATTATGCAAGGTGGCCTTACTGTCATATTCCTAGCTCTCAAAGGCTAGAAAAACATGGGAACTTTTTTCATTCATTTTTGAATAGTGTGCTTCTTTTCTGCACTAGCAAATGTTTGAGATATACAAGGAGGAAAAATTAGGGAACGTCCTGAACACGCCCAATTTATTAGATTGGACTTTACATTGGGCATAGGCTCCGGGGCGGAGCTACAATAGTGGGTGCGGGTTCGGGCGAACTCAGTGACTTTTTTCGAAATCATATATTTGTATTGAAATAATTACTAAATCTATATAAATATATATTGCCGAACCTAGTAACAAAAGGGATCTTGGTTCAATGGTAAGAGTTGTGGGTTCGCTGGGAAAGATGAGGGTTTGATTCCCCCTAAAAGCAGTGTTTTATTTTAAAATTTAGAACTCACACACTTAAATCCCTAGCTCCGTCTCTGCATAGGCTTATCACCGCCAATGGTTGTCATCTATTAAACTGCATTCTAAAATAATTTTTCTCTTTTAATTTGGAGAATGCAACTAAATTATCACGATATTTATTAGAGACAATATTCCTAGATAATATTGTTATCAAGTTGATGTTTTCCTAGCAATTTTAATATAGTAACTTTAAAACGTATCTATATGCTGATCAAAACCAAAAATCTTTTATCAAAAACTAGAACTTGCACTATCTATATGCTTTGATTTTTACTTATAAGTTAAATAGTTATTTTTAAATTATGTCTTATGTTAAAAGTTTGTTATCTTTACATATAAATCCAATAATAGTAGTAGGGGCTACATGTACGAGTATCTTGACATAGAGACTATTACATATACGTATATATATATTATAGCTAAAAGTGCATATTTTGGTGAAAGAATCTCATTGTTTTGTCCGATAACTTACTAGTCACTAACTACAGTAGTCTTTCAACTTACCGTAGATTATAATTTGAGAAGTACATGGGCCAGATTGGAAATTTAGCTACATGGGTCCCACCACTGACACAGGTGCGTGCCTTGGTGGCTTCTATCCTTTGCCGACAGCATTACCTTACAAATTACAAAATGGTCAGCAAATCCAGACCATTTCTGTACTTCTACCACTATTTATTGAAGGTTCTTGTACAAATCATTCCTAAAATGGTAAGTCAGTAAATAATATCTTTTTTTGTGAAATCAAGTACCTTCACACAATTACTTTTGTCATATATATATGTATGTATATCTGAATCTATTAGTAGCTTCTTTTCAGCAGTTGAAGCAGAAAATCGATTCAAAAGTTTGGTGGGGTTCAATTCAAGTGGTTGGTCTTTTCCAAGAACAAAACTTTGATCTTTTGGGGACTGATTTTCAACAAAGGGTCAACTTTATTGAAATTCTAGGAGTAATTTGTTTCTCCTAATCTGATCAATTTTAATAGCATAAATAAGGGCTGGGGGTTGTTGTTGAAATGGATTTGGTGTAGATAAGTGAATGCCTTTTTGGGTTAACATTTTTGTTTTCCTATACGAATCGGAGCAATGAAGAGGTGTGAATCACAGTGGTCCGTGGCAGCAAGGTCATTTACTATTTTCGTCGCGTATTTAAGTAGTTTGCATTGATTGTTGAATCTTGGAAACAGAAGGAGGAGGTTGAGGATGGCGGTTCCATGGGGTATGACACCGTTGGGGGATAAGGATGGTGTGGGTGGCATTGAGTGGTTGGGTGGTCTCTTGCTTGACTATTGCAGATGAGGTTGCTGGCTCTATTAGAAGTGGCGATATTGGTCCTTTTCATGTTGGTTGAGTGGTATTTGTACAGCAAAATAGGGTCCATCATGTTGTGGTTTGTTCTTATCAATATGTGGGGTCATTTGTGGATAGTCTTTGTATCCTTTTAATTGTTGTTTTTTGTTTTCACTTTGTGAACTGTTGCTTGGTTCTCAAAGATTTTTGTATATTTCTGGATAATTATCATTTACAGCAGTTCAATTAATTATTCTTCACTGTTCTTGGTTGATGAATGTGGTTTGCAGAGGAACCTAATATTTTCTCAGGTCACAGTGGCTTGAGGGGCTTAAGTTTCAGATACCAATGTATTCAGCTCTTTGCAGCTTCCGTTTAGCTCTTAATCTGTGACTATTGCTGTTCGGCGAGATGATTCATTTCTTGCTGATTTCTGCGCTAAAATAGATATCTTTGGATATGATAAGAACACTATTATGTATTTCCTTTCAGATAACTCTTTTTCCACAGCTATACCTGCATTTTGTACGTAAAATGCAGCCGTAATTCTGCTGTGCTATTATTTCTATACATTGAACTGCTATGATATGTATTACAACTTGAGATTTTGGTGCTTCTGATATGGAGGAAAATGTTTTCCCTTACGCAATCATTTTTTGGATGACTTTCAAGCGTTTGGTTGGGTATTTGTACAAGGTATGAGATTGAATAAGAGTTGAGATATTTGTAAAGTTAAAATGACCTCCACCCTATGAGTGACGAAGTCATTTTCACCATTTTGGATACATTCTCCTTGAGGAAAACATTTTCCAGTTACATTTATACATTTCCCATCATACTAAACATTATCTGTGATTAGACTGCAGCTGTAATAAGCTTAACCTGTACTTGTTTTTTGAATTGTTGATTGCGGTCTCTGATACTTATTGGAAGCATTCTGGTTGTCCTGGGGATTAGTGTGCAGCCTTGAGTAACTGATTTGGCTGGGCTTGAGTTCTTTTGGGTTATACTCTGTGCTAAGAGGGCTTGGAAGTCCTACTAATGATTTTAAGTTAGTAAAGGTTTATGATCCTAAATATAGTGATTCTACCAGACTGGTCTGTATAGACTTAGTAATAAGTTCACCCTACTTAATTCTCTCTTTGGTTATGTCATTGGAATTACTTAAGGAGAATGTAGGGTGTAGTTTAATTTAACTCTTAAGGGGCGCTTGATTTGTCTGGTTCATCTTACCTGACCTTGCAATGAAGTTAGTTATTCTTTCCTTTGATGTTTGTTGAATTGATAATTCTTTTCTCTTGGAACCGAACTCAAGTATGTTAGGTTCGGTACTCATGAGGAGTTTTTGACACACTTGTATATTGAGTGTATGGATATGTGCAAGATTTAGTGATTCTGTAGTTTTATAGTTACCTAAAAGTCAGATTATTCATAAGAGTAGTAGTATTGAAACGGTATGGGTCCTGTGACAAACAAGGTATGGAAGAATCAAAGTTGGTGTCTTATTCCAATACATATATATACATGTACATACTATCCTAACTATGGAATAGGCCTGGCAAGTGGGCCGGTCCAGGCCCGGGACCGGTCCGGGACCGTTTGGCCCGCCAAGCCCCGGGACCGGACCAGGACCGGCCCGGTCCCTTAACGGGCC
>AWOL01S0006931.1:0-11609 GCA_000715115.1 Nicotiana otophora | reverse complement strand
CCTTTAGCGGATTTGCAACAGATAATGCTCAGGGTTTTCTAAAGGAGTGTCATCGTATTCTCCGTACTATGGGCATAGCGGAGACGAGTGGGGTTTTTTTTACCATCTTTCAGCTTAGAGGAGCAGCCTATTAGTGGTGGCGTGCTTATGAGTTGAGTAGTCCGGATGAGGCAGCTTCACTTAGATGGACTCAGTTCTCAGACATGTTTTTGAGAGAGTATGTCCCTCAGAGCCTCAGGGACTCATGGCGCGCGGAGTTCGAGCAGCTGCGCCAGGGTGTTATGACTGTGTCAAAGTATGTAGTATGATTCAGTGATTTGTCCCGACATGCACCCCAGTATCAGGATTAGTATGGTCAGGGAGCTGGAGATGGATATTCCTTACCAGCAGGTTGTGAGTATTGATAGGAGATTGGAGGGCATGCTTCCCCGGGACCGAGAGGAGAGAGAGGCCAAGAGGTCTCGAGAGACTGGTTCTTATTCTGCAACTCATGCCCCAGCAGCTCACCATGGTAAGAGTTATGTGAGTCGCCACGTACATTCAGCTCTTCCAGTCGCCAGTGGTGTTCCAGTCCATTCTAGGCCCCAAGAGCCTTATTATGCACCGCCAGTATCTATTGTGCCTCCTGCTCGGGGTGCTTTTAGCGGCCAGTCCAACAGAGCTCGCTCGAGTCAGTCATAGCATCCATACCGTCCGGGGGGTTGTTTTGAGTATGGAGACACCCTCAATATGGTGAGGAATTACCCCAAACTTAGGAGGGTCACACCTCCACATATTTCTCAGCCGCCACGTGCTCCATTGGGTATTATGCTCTTTCAGCTATGATTCCAGCACCAGCTACCTCCCCACCTGCTCAGCCAGCTAGAGGGGGAGGTCAGGCCAGGTATTATGCTTTTTGAGCTCATACAGAGGCAGTTGCTTCTGACTCTGTCATTACAGGTATTGTTCCATTCTGACATAGAGATGCGTCGGTATTATTTGACCCAGGCTCTACATATTCATATGTGTCCTCTTATTTTGCCCCGTATTTGGGCATATCTCGCGGTTCCTTGGGTTCCTCTATTTATGTTTCGACTCATGTGGGAGATTCTCTTGTTGTGGACCGCGTGTATCAGTCATGATCGATTTCTCTTAGTGGTTTTGAGACCAGAGCCGATTTAGTATTGCTCAGCATGGTAGATTTTGATATTATTTTGGGCATGTACTGGTTGTCGCCTCATTATGCCATTCTTGATTGTCACGCTAAAACCGTGACGCTGGCTATGCCAGGCTTACCGCGATTAGAGTTGAGAGGTGCCTTAGAGTATACTCCTATCAGAGTTATTTCATTTCTTGAAGCTCAACGAATGTTTGAGAAGGGGTGTGACACGTAACTAGCTTATGTGAGAGATGTCAGTATTGATACCTCTACAGTTGAGTCAGTCCCAGTAGTGAGGGAATTTTCAGATGTGTTTCCAGCTGATCTTCCGGGCATGCCGCCCGACAGAGATATTGATTTTTCCATTGATTTGTTGCCGGGCACTCAGCCCATCTCTATTCCTCCAAATTGTATGGCTCCTCTTGTGTTGAAGGGGAAGTTACAGGAGTTGCTTGACAAGGGCTTTATTCTCCCCATTGTGTCACCTTGGGGTGCTCCTGTCTTATTTGTGTAGAAGAAGGATGGTTTTATGCGGATGTGTATTGATTACCGCCAGTTGCAGAGAGTCATAGTGAAGAACATATATCCATTGCCTCATATTTATGACTTATTTGATCAGTTATAGGGTGCCAGAGTGTTCTCCAAGATTGACTTACGTTAAGGCTATCATTAGTTAATGATTCGGGAGCCAGATATCCCGAAGACTGCCTTCAGGACTCGGTATGGTCACTACGAGTTCCTTGTGATGTCTTTTCAGGTGACCAATGCCCCAGCAGCATTTATGCACTTGATACACAATGTGTTTCGACCCTATCTTGACCAATGCCCCAGCAGCATTTAGGCTATCATTAGTTTATTGACGTTATTCTGGTGTACACCCGGACTCGGGTGGATCATGAGCAGCACCTGAGGACTGTGCTTCATAATTTGAGAGAAAAGAAGTTGTATTCAAAATTTTTGAAGTGTGAGTTTTGGATAGACTCAGTGGCATTCTTGGGCAATGTAGTATCGAGTGATGGGATCAAGGTGGATCCGATGAAGGTGGAAGCAGTGCAGAGTTGGCCTAGAGCATCATCGACTATGGAGATCCGGAGTTTTCTTGGTTTGGCGGGTTACCACTGTCGTTTTGTAGAGGCATTCTCATCCATTGCAGCACGTATGACCAGGCTGACCCAGAAGGGTGCTCCATTCAGGTGGACAGAGGAGTGTGAGGAGAGCTTTTAGAAGCTCAAGACGGCTTTGACTTCAGCCCCAATATTGGTATTACCTACATGTTCAGGGTCTTATATCGTATATTGTGATGCGTCGTGGATTGGTCTTGGAACGATGTTGATACAGGACGGTAGGTTGATTTCCCGTGCATCCAGACAACTGAAGGTGCATGAGAAGAACTATTGTTCATGCCGTGAAGATTTGGTGACACTATTTGTACGGTGTTCCTTGTGAGATTTACACCGATCATCGGAGTTTGCAGCATATGTTCAAGCAAAAGGATCTTAACTTGCATCAGCAAAGGTGGTTGGAACTACTTAAGGACTATGATATCACCATCTTGTACCACCCGGGGAATCCCAATGTGGTGGCCGATGCTTTCAGTCGCCGTGCCGAGAGTTTGGATTGTCGAGTTTGTGAGATTGGATATTTCTGAGGCGAGTCGACTGTTGGCTTGTGTGGTCTCTCGGTCTTCTCTTTATGATCGCATCAGGGAGCATTAGCATAATGACCCCCATCTGCTTGTCCTTAAGGACACGGTTTAGCACGATGATGCTAAAGAGGTCACTATTGGGGATAATGGCATGTTGAGGATGCAGGGCCAGCAATGTGTGCCTAATGTACATGGTTTGCATGAGTTGATTCTTCAGGAGGCTCATAGCTCGCAGTACTCTATTCATCCGGGTGCCGCAAAAATGTATCAGGACTTGAGGCATCATTACTGGCGGAGGAGTATGAAGAAGGACATAGTGGAGTATGTAGCTCGGTGCCTAAATTTCCAGCAGGTGAAGTATGAGCATCAGTGGCCGGGTGGGTTGATTCAGAAGTTAGAGATTACAGAGTGGAAATGGGAGAAGATCATAATGGATTTCGTTGTTGGACTCCCAAGTCAGATCATATCATTCCTATTATGACTACTTATTCTTCCATGCAGTTGGCTCGAATTTACATCCGCGAGATCGTCAGGCCTCATGGCATACCAATATCTACATCTCTGACCGGGGTACGTAGTTTACATCACGATTCCGGAGGGATGTACAGTAGGAGCTAGGTACTCGGGTGGAGTTGAGTACAGCATTTCACCCTCAGACGGATGGACAATCCGAGCGCACAATTCAGATATTGGAGGATATAGCTCATTTAGGCTTGAAATGGCGAAAGTTAAATTTTTGGAGATTTGGACCGGTAATGGAATTTTTCATAACAGGGTTGGATTCCGATTCCGAAAGTTGGAGTAGGTTCGTAGGGTTAAATATGATCTGTGTGCAAAGTTTGGGGTCAATCGGACATGATTTGGTTGGTCTCGGCATCGGTTGCTGAATTTAGAAGCTTCAAGTTCTTTAAGTTTGAATCGGAGGATGATTTGTGATTTTAGTGTTGTTTAATATGGTTTGAGGGATCGACTAAGTTCGTATGGTGTTGTAGGATTTGGTGGTATATTTGGTTGAGGTCTCGGGGGCCTCGGATGTGTTTCGAATGCTTAACGGATGGAAAATTTGACTTATGCAATTTCTGAGGTTGTTGGTTTTGGTGTTTCGCACATGTGGTGGGGAGACCGCAGGACCGGACGCGCACATGCGGAGCGAAGAGTGCAGATGTGGTGTGCTGGTCGCATAAGCGGATTTTAGGAGGAAGCTGAGGTGGCCAAGGTTCCACAGAAGCGGACGATTGAGCGTAGAAGCGCGTCCGCAGGTGCGAAGCCTGAGAGTTTAATGAAACTCTGCAGGTGCGGATTCTTAGCAGCTAAAGAAGTAGCGCAAGTGCGGTTAAAGGTTCGCAGGTGCGAGTTTACTGGCAGAAAAGGGGCCAAGTAGAGGGTTTGATTCATTTTTTCATTTTTGGACTTGGAAGCTCGGGATTTGGCAATTTTTCGAGGGTTTTTCAGAGAGAGCTTTGGGGCATCGATTCCTAACTTGTTTTTGGTTGTATTTCATTAATATATAGTGGTTCCTTCATTTAATTTCAGATTTGGATCGAAAAGTTGGGAAAATGAGAGAAAAGTTCTTCAACCGAATTTCTATGTTTTGATTGGGATGTAGACATCAGATTTGGATGATCTTGGTACGAGTGAACTCGTGAGTGGGTGGGTGTTCATATTTTATGACTTTTACCCGATTTTGAGACGTGAGCCCGGGAGCAATTGTTGGGGCGATTTTTCAATTTCTTGCTTTAGCTTTGATTTCAGTAGCTAGATTAGTTCCTTGTAATTATATTTATGATATGTAATTGATTTTGGCTAGATTTTGTCCATTCAGAGTCGGATATTCATGGGAAGAGCATTGTTACGGATTGATTGAGCTTGGTTCGAGGTAAGTGGCTTGCCTAACCTTGTGTGGGGGAACTCCCCTTAGAATTTGGTACTTTTTTGATATGTGGGCGCCATGTACGTGAGGTGATGAGTGCGTACATAGGCTATTTGTGGTAAAACTCCATTTTTCTCTAAGTAATAACCTATTTCACTTTATTTGAGCTACACTAGCATATGTAATTATCATGTTCAGTTTACAATAGCATGTCAACGTATCTTAATTGCCTATCTGAACTCTGTACAGCATGCTTAGTGAATCCGCTGCCTTTTACCTGACTTGTACTTAGTCAAAATTATTGGATTGCATGTTGTAGTTGTTATTTCTACTATTTGAGCTGTGTATTTACTTTTGGGACTACAGAACGGTATTCCGGGAGATCCCCTTGCATATTTACTTGGGAGATCCCCCTTGTCACCAATGCAATCTGTGCAGTCTCTCGAAACTGCAAATATCTCTCTACTTTGATGTCGTATCGATAAACGGTTTAATGCGTTAGAAACTAAACGGGTAGATATTCAATTTTATATGTAGATAATACAGTAATCCCAAGTAAATTGCGAGAAAAGCTCTGTTACATTTGACCTAATATTTAGCTCATTTATAATGTAACTTGTAAAGGCCTTTGCCAACTTTTGTTCCACAGCTCGCTTGACTTTAAAACGTAATACACGACTATCACAAGAATAAGATAAATCATAACATAACCTCTTTATCATGTTAAGAACCCTAGTCTAAACCCAAAGTACATGTTATAACATTCCAAACTTGACGACTTTCGACGAAACTTATTTTCTTCAATTGGTTTAGCTTCTAATCTTTCCAACCCTCTTGGTACTTGTCAATCATGTTCTCATTTCTGAGCTTACATCAATTGAATTACAAATACTCTCATGTACAAAGATATGGGGTGTAACATCATTCGCCCTTTGGAACATTCGTCCTCGAATGTTGACTGATGCACTTATCAGTCTCATAACCCATAGCTCTTACGAATATATTAATATTGTCCTTGCCATCTAGGCAATTTTTGTGAATAAATTCCAATGCCGGGTCATTCCCCCCTTTAGGCCTCTTTTTCACACCACGACTTGTTGTCCGAATTCTTCCAATCTCGTAACTGTTGGTACATTCTACTATGCAACCTATACGACTCTGACCATGGAAGGGACTACGCAAATCTTCTCTCCTTTTTTCTCAAGATTTTACCCAATATCTAGGCCTTACCTTATGAATATAATTGAACTATGACAAGCTGTCCCTCTGGGCATCTATAGGTACATTGGAGTTCTTCGCTCGGTACTTTGTTAATATTATGACTATTGATATAACTTGTTTTATAATGTATGTTATCTATGCTTATGGGTTTGCTACAGATAGGTAGGTCACACTAAACCATAGCTCTTACTTCGATTTATTATTACCGAGGTTTGCTACCCAACTTCATGTTACTCTCTCTCTACTTATCTTATATGTATAAATCTAAGTACTTTAGTTCTTCCTCATTAATGTTCATCTTAAGAATGACGGCCTAATCTCAACTCATATTTTCTAACTTTTATCCATCCATTGTTGATTCACCTTAATACTGATCCAAATCTACCACTGATAACTTGAAACCTCTTACGTAATACATTGTCACTAGGGCTCACGTTACATTGGGGGACATTTGAAATGATTTTCTTGATCCCCTGTCACCGCCAAAATCGATGGGCCATGATGGGCACCGGATGCCTTACTCAACCGAGTACCAACGTAACATATCTTTCCTATTACATCATCATATACACGTAACATACAGGCGTAATAGGCCAACATGATCATTAATAAACTCAAAACATAGGCCGACAAGGTCGTACAATCTTTCATATACATGACATCTATCTACAAGCCTCTAAGAATATATAATTGTCATAAAGGTCGGGACAAAGCCCCGTCATACCAAACAATACACATCTAAATCTTACTGACCAAACAAGTAACTCCGGAGCAAATGGAGTGCACCGACATCTTCCGTTGAGCTGATCGCCTACTTGGAGGACTCTTGACCTGTCTATCGAGACCTGCAGGCATGAAACGCAGCGTCCCCAGGAAAAAGGGATGTCAATACAAATAATGTACCGAGCATGTAAGGAGTGAAATCAATAAATAATAGACACGAGAGAAACATGGAGTAAAAGACTCGACATGTACGTCTACATAGCTCTATGAATCATTTCATTTTTTATAACGTCATGCATATG
Source organism: Nicotiana otophora (assembly GCA_000715115.1). NCBI lineage: Eukaryota > Viridiplantae > Streptophyta > Magnoliopsida > Solanales > Solanaceae > Nicotiana > Nicotiana otophora. The sequence goes on along the minus strand of AWOL01S0006931.1, from coordinate 4,710 downwards.
TGTATAAATGTAATACCATGCATAGGTATATGGTTTCATAACATCATCAAGCCTCTGAGGGCATCCCATCACATCATTTCGGCAACTGTGGGAAAATCATCAACGTATACCAGCTGATCAGGTGGTGGTGCGTATATAACTCCGTAACCTTTTTCCCATATCCCGTATGAATATACTATACATATATATGTGTATATAATGCCATCTGGTCATGGGTCAATGTACATGTATAAATGCATGAAATGCATAAGGAATACGTTAATGAGATGTTCTCAGAATGCCACAAAAATCAATATGCCTTTCGGATAAAGTTTATCAAATACGTATTTTTCTGAGACCCATGAACAGAAGATATAATTATAAACTTATGGGAGAATAAGAATATACACATCTCCAACATTTCTATGAATAGAGTAATATTTGGAAGTTGTGCATTTGCTCGTTTCGTTTGTGTCGTACAGATCATACCAAAAAGAAAGAAGGGATAGCCTTAACATACCTGAGTCGATTCTCTGGACAATCCCATAGCACCCATTAATTGCGACAAAACACTGAATAAGTCGTATGAAAAGCTAGAAGCAATCACGTTGCTATGCAAAGAAAATCTTGGTTTAAACCTTTCCTTAAGAACTTAGCAACAACATTGCTATTTGGAAAGTTAATTAATGTTGCTAACGTTGGAATCCTTTGTGTTCTCTCAAGCATAATTCTCTTGATTTTTGAGAAGTCTTTTACTAAGTGGGGGTGGACCCCACTTGTGGATTAGTTGGCCAAAACATTTTCCATGTTTTGCCACATTTCATGTGAATTCAAGAGTCATATTTATATAAAGTCTTTGGCTGCCACGTTAATGGGGTTCAAACTTTATCCAAAATCATTATTAATCAACCACTAATCCCTTTATTAACTTAATAATCTCCCACTATCCAATAATTATCCAATTACCCATATAATCAAGAATTATCTCAAAATACTGAAAATACTACTCATTTTTAACACACCTTATACACATCACTATCATGGCTATGTGGTACCTTGTATGGCACTAGTCCATAAATATCGGGTATTTTAGCTCAGTCCGTATTTTATCCCAACATGTTAAACTTTGACGAAAATTCTTTTCTTTGATTTTATTACCCTCTCACCTTTAGGAATTTTCTTATCACTTGTTTGAAATAGCATAATGCTTATAATCTCAAAATAATCCCATTATCAAACTTACGTCGATTAGCTTACGATGAAAGTTTAACATATGAAAATGTGGAATGTAACATCTCAGTTCCGAGCTTTCACCAATTTATTTATGGCGTACTTTCACGTACAAAACAATATGGGGTGCAACATTATTCCCCCCTTTGGAACATTTGTCCTCGAATGTTGACTGATGCACTTATCATTCGCATAACCCATAGCTCTTGCGAATACTGTAGTACTCCTCTTGCAATCTAGGCAACTGTTCTGTGAATGAATCCCAAAGGCTAGGGCATTCCCCCCTTTAGGCCTCTTTCTCACACCACGACTCGTGGTCGGAATCCTTCCAATCTTGTAATTGTTGCTACCTTTTATCATCCAGCCTGTACGACTCTGACTTTGTAAGTGCGCCTATGTGACTCCTCTCTCCTTCGTCCTCTAGCTTTTAGCCAATCTCTAGACCTCACTTTGTAAACATATACAGAGCTTAATAAGATGTTCCTTTGGGCATCTATACTGAAGTTCTTCACTCGGTACTTTGTCAAACTTTCGGATATTGCCATATCTCATTTTGTACTTTGTAACTTCTATCCATTCATTATTGATTTACCTCTATATTGGTCTACAATCTACCACTGATATCTTGAAACTTCTTACGTAAAACATTGCCACTAGGGCTTACATTTCATTGAGGAACATTCGAAGTGATTTTCCTGATCCACTTAGCGGCGATACTGTACTTCAATAACCGTACTTTATAGCATCTCAATGTGACTCACTTACATGGGCATTTTAATACTGTACAATTCATGAAATCCTTTCAAATCATCACTCAATCAAAGGTCCAAATGTCATCCTTCATTTATCACAAGTATACCCTCATTTTATTATCAGGGCAACATTCCATCTCTTTTAAATGCTATTAGTCTTAGACTCCTTTGAGTTCATTCAGGCTATACTGAGCTTTCTATAACTTAGACAAACCATCAGCTATCTTGTTTTCATGGGCTTAATCCTAAGGACTTATCTATTCTCATCACCTCCTTACTCACCCTTTCTTATCCTTACTCCTGTCTTCCTAAAACCTTGTCGCTTTACCATACTTTAGCTTGCGACCTACACATATCTAGTTATACTACTCGCAACCTTCTTTCAACTTGCTTGCACTATAGATTTCCTTGTGTTATTTTGGAACATGAAGTGAGACATCACATCGTCTCAAACTCTTCTTTACTTTCTTAACTAGGCCTCTCGGTACCTAAAACCATAGGGTGGAAGATATATGCCATTGACGAAGCCGCTATCATTCTTGCATACCAAATCCCAGCACTTCTAGCCTTCTATCCGAAGTATGGACTATTCACGATCTTCTACATTTGAGTATCTCATACGTTGTTCACCTTTACCTTACTTACCTTAAAATTTTGCATCACAACTTCTCTCTTTCATGACCTCCCTTCTATAGAGGTATAATGCACATCGACAACTTGAAGCTCTATTGTAATACTTGCACCTCTAGTGCATACATAATCTGGTGAGAGCTTCATACTTACTTCTTATGAAGCTGGTACTCTTCTAACAGGCATTATCGTAGAGCCGTTATAGAATATGCCTACTGTACTATCTCTCTTTTATTTAAGAGTGATCCTGGAATATTCTCAATCACGAGGTCTATAATGTTTTTTGGGTCCAATAATCAGACTCCTGATTTACTTTGTTGTTGTAACTCTTTTGTTTCCTCTTTTTTTCTGACCAACCTTTATGTAGGCTTAAGCTATCTTCTGATCTGTGGCTCGTTGTGTTAGTTATTACTTTAGCCTTTCATGGGCGCTATGGAATATACATGGTACAATATTATGATAATTCAATCCTTTATCTATGCCCTAGGCTCAATTCTTTCTTATAATTTATACCAGACTCTTCTACGACTGTATGATTGTCAACATACATGCTGCATGTGTAAAAACTCTGGACTCTTAAGTGCGTTCATAACGTAACTAACTCTGGATTATCAAACGAATGATTATTTTAGTTCCTTCTCGACTGTCTTTAAATGTAAGCAATTACTTTTCCTGGTCTTCCTGCCCCCTTGTTGCGTGCATACTTGGCTTACCTTAGTGCCAACACATATTGAATTCCATACAACTCATGTGATCTTGAATATCCCTTCTGATTTTTCTTCCCGTTCATTAGCCACGGTAGGTGCCACTTTCTTATAGAGTGCAGACAATGTTGTTGTGAGACTGTTGTTACAAGATCATCTCCTCTTTAGGTTACGGTGCTTAGGCTGGAGCCTTCTTCCTTATTCCCTCAGCTAGTCTTTCGTTTTAGTACTTAGGGAGGACCCTCTGACTTTTGTAAAGCTACAAGCTTATTACATTGTATACTCGACGGACCTTTTGATGTCCTTCCTTACCTATAATTATCTATAGTTATTTACCTCCACGCCCTTATGCTTGTAGGGCTACTTCTGAACTGAAGTTTTGACTGTCTTCCCAGTGAGACTATATTTTATTTCCATAACATTCATACGGTACCTTTAACTACCCCGACTCCTATCTGAATATTTCTCAAGTATTACAATATCATATCTGCGAGACTAAATTCCCCATATTGGGGTTCACTATGTTTATCTTGCACGATTTGTTGGTTTGTATGTATCCTCTTGTCTAGCCATAACTAGGCTCTTCCTAAATTAGCTACTAACTACTCATTAGCTCATTCTCATATCAATATTTTGGGTAATCTTTCGTGGGTCATTTCCTTTATCTTAAATTACGTCCCGCACTGGCTCCTTATCTATCAGTAACATCTCAGGCAGCAACCCTTACCTCCTCTCCTTGACGTCTTGTTTGCATAATGTTCTTGAATCGTAGCATATCTGTAGGATTTCAATAAGTGCAATCTTATCCCTTTCTCATTCTTATCATGTTTTTCCTTTATTAATCCATAGTTACTAGAACCACTTAATTCTGACTTAATTCCACATCACTTCATATTTCCCCCTTTAAGGGAGTACTAGGAGTTGGAGACACGAGGACCACCTATAGATATTTTACCTCTTCATATTTAGTGTCTTTTCAAATCATCGATGACCCTTACTCGCCTTGCGGCAATCCTTCTGTATCAAGGATAATAAAATTCCTTATTCGCGAGGGTGACACTTAGCATAACTGGCACATACAGTCCCTTAAGCTTAACATTTCTCACATTGCTTGCTTTAGGGAAGCGTCTTCCTGAATGACTATTCTCTGAATTTCTCATGATTCTTTTTCTGTTCTCCACTCTATTATCGCCGGAACGAAATCTAAAATTCTCATGATGCTGACTGTTATCCAATCACTCAGTCCCTAATTCATGTTTAGTTTATATTTTTCACCAGCCCATACTGATTTCTATTGTTCTGGGGTCTAACTTTTCCTTCCGATACTCGCGTTGGAATCACGAACTTATTTCTTGAAATGATGATATGACTTTATGGCCTATACCCTTTTGTTGTCCCAAGGCCTGTCACCTCTC
>AWOL01S0006925.1:0-34606 GCA_000715115.1 Nicotiana otophora | reverse complement strand
GTCTCCCTTTGCTTTGCATCTTTCTTCTGGATTTCATGGTGTTCCTATTTATCATATGAGTGTGGTTGTGATACTAATATTGTCTCCCTTTTTGTCCTTTTGTCTTTATGTTTTTTGAGCCGAGGGTCTTTCGGAAACAGCCTCTCTACTCCTTCGGGATAGGGGTAAGGTCTGCGTACACACTACCCTTCCCAGACCCCATTAATGAAATTTTACTGGGTTGTTGTTGTTATTGTTGTTGTTGTATTTATCTTTTCTTAGAGTTCTTAGAGGGAAGGATGCCGAGGGTCATTTGGAAACAGCCTCTCTACCTCAGGGTAGGGGTAAGGTCTGCGTACACACTACCCTCCCCAGACCCTACTAGTGGGATTATATTGGGTTGTTGTTGTTGTTGTTGTTGTTATTGTATAAAAAAGAATAATAATGAGAAAAAAGCAGAACAAATAAAGAAATAAACAAAAGCAAAAAAAAAAAGAAAAAAGAACAAGCCAAAATTGAGTGTGAAATTAAATTATGATAATAATAATAATATGATTTGGGCAAAAAATAAAAAAATCAAAATGGAGAAAAAGGAAAACAATAAGGACCCGTTTGGTCATAGATTTTGCCAAAATAAATTTGAGTTTTATTTGGTAAACACATGTTTGACCATAGATTTTGCCTACTTTTTGGCAAAATTTGAAATCCAATAGCTGGTTTTGAGCCAAAATATTACTATTATATTTTTTAAAAATTATCCCAAATTTTGGTATTTTATAAAAGAGCCCACCATTTATTATTTTGTAACAATGTTGCTTCGTCTTCTCAGTCACCTGATAGTGTATCATGTAGTTCATTATAAAAATGATAATTTTGTATCAAATTTATTTATGTTCAGGACTATGGTTTGCGATAATATAATGAATGTTATTGATAATGGTACTGTTGGGTATTTGTGATAGTTTTTAGAACTTGTGGGTATAAGTCATGTTTTATGTTTTTCCAAAATAAATTTGGAAAATATATTTTGAAAACTAATGTTCAAACACATTTTCACCTTCAAACAAAACTTTACCCAAATTAAATTTTTCTGAACAAATTTAAAAATCTATGACCAAACGCTACCTAAGAAGAAAATGAGAAAAGAGAAAAGGAGAAAAGAACGAAAAGAAGGAAAAAAAGAAGAAGGAAAAAATAGAAATTAAATACAAAAATTACTATAGATAGAAAATATAATTAATTTGACAGATAGAAAAAATAAATTGATAGATAAAGATAAATAATTTTATTTTTGGATAATTGTATCGTTTATCCAATCAAGATACCATCGTAATAGCTGGACTCCAAAGAACTATGATGGGAAAGTGAAATGACAAGGTTGTACGGACCCCATGGCAGCTGACACTTTTGTTTCTCTTTTGGGGATAAAGAATAGGTCAATTCGGCTCCCGAATTTCAAAGCCACGACCTAATTTATTGGGCCCCGTCGTCGTTTTCCTTGATCTCTCTGTTGTCCATACTTGTTCCGAAACAGTATTAAAGGCCCAAAAGTACGGCCCATAATGTGACGAACAGATATTTTCTGGATCCAAAGTCGATGACCCCGTCATCAAAAGACACGTGTTAAAAATGTTACTGTTACTACTGGTTGGATGATCTGGCATTACTGGTTTGCTGATGGCAGTGAGTACGCAGCAAAGCTGGCTGTAATTTAAATGTTCTCTCTTCGAGTCCTTTGCACATATAGGATCTCGACTTTATAACAACGTGATACTCTAATTCGAAAATGTTTTTAAAATTTATTTTTCGTTTCTATACAATATTTAAAATTTATTTATTATTATTATTATTTTAAATTTGTATATTATCCGATTAATTATATTTTTCTTATAATTTATAAACAATTCATTATTATTGCATAAATTAGAGGATTGAATTACACATTTTTTCTCTTTTCTCTCCTCTTCTCTTTTCTATTCTTTGTTGCCTCTCTCCATATATAATCTATTATTACTATGTTAAATTAGGGGATTCAATTACACTATTTTTTTTTTCTTTCTCTCCTCTCCTCTTTCCCTATTTTCTATCGCTTACAATTTAAAAATAAATTTCGTACAAATTAGATATATCTATAACAACATATAAACCAATATTTTATATAACTAATTATATAGTAATATATAACTTATCTACAAAATTATACAAAATCTTTACGTAGTTAAATACAACAACAAAACTTAAATACAATTTTCATACAAAAATTATACAAATATCTTTTGTATATATGTTGTATATGACGTGTATATATTTTATATGTAATGTATTCTTTTTCCTCTCTGAAATTCCAATCAAAACTTTCTTTCTTAATATAACTTTGATACATATTAACAAATTTATTTAAAAGGATAGCATTTATAACTTAAACACAAATTTCATACGATTATTCATATATTATACAACTATTTTTCAACTTTCATACAACATTCAAATAAACAAATATAACTAGAACATAATACAACTTAAATGCAATTTGCATATAATTATAATATAATTTTATATGTATATCGAATGTCATATGTTCTTCTTATTCGAGTTTCAATCTGAAATACTGACAAAATCAACTATAATCTTCACCAAACATCCTCAAAATTGAGATATAAACTCCAAAGATATTCCAAATTATTTGCAACGATGTCAAATCCAAACAAATAATATTTTATGAAAATATATTTGAATTCAAAACTTTGAAGCTTTTAATGGTTGTCAAAGGTGGAGAGTCAAACACCTTCAAAATTTATTGATTGACAGTTAAAAAAAATGATAAGTTAAAACTCTATGGTAAAACGATTGATATATATTGACGAATTATATGGTAAAAAAATAATAATGTAGATGAGAAAAGACATAAAATAGAGAAAATCGAAGGAAGAAAAATTAAAAAAAAGAACAAGGAATGTGAGATAGAGAAAGAGAGAGGGGAAGAGAGAATAACTCATATTATCTATTCAATTCCTAACATAATACTCATTAATACTAGTTTTTATATAATTGATAAATTGTATATTAACTTGTAATTAAGTTAAAATCTAAATAGTGAGGGTAAATAAGTTTCTAATGTAGTATATACAAGTAAAAAAATAAAAAAATCTAACTGGCCAATGAAATGTGCTCAACAACAAAAAAAAAAAATAGTGTATTCTCACAAGTAAGGTATGAGGAGGTTAGCGTGAACGCATACTTTACATCTATCTTTAAAAGGCAGAGATGTTTTCGGTAGACATTCAGCTCAGAAAAGATAAAGGGAAGGGGCAATGATAAACAAACCGATCAGAAAATCAAGCGGAAACATAAAACTAACACTAGGTAGTGTGATAAAAGAGGCTTGCTCAGTTGGTAAAAATACCTTCACCTCCGATCGTTAAATCCTGGGTTCGAGTCACAATGGAGAGAAAGTGTGAAAACACTATAAATGTTCTTAATTTTAGAGAAAAAATAAAATAAAATACTAAATAGTGCAATTAGAAAATCAAAGCGATGACAACAATAAGTTTAGAAATATAAAAATACACTAAAGATACTCATTGGCCTACGAAAACTGTTGTAACAAATAATGACAAAATTGGGCTACCTAACCCTTTTTTGTTTTAATCACAAACGAAAATAGAATTTCATCTTTTTGAAAATGTTTGACTGGTAGCGGTTAAAATTAAAGCTTTTAAAAAGAAGGAAAACACATGTTTTCTCATACATATGACGGTACGGTCACATGAAGAATGTGGAGATGTTGGGACATTTAGCTAACGTTTGGTCATAAATTTTTAAATTTATTTTGAAAAATTTGATTTGGGTGAAGTTTGGTTTAAAGATGAAAATGTGTTTGGACATCTGTTTTGGGTGAAGTTTGGTTTGAAAAAACATGAAACATGACTTATACCCACAAGTTCTAAAAACTATCACAAATATCCAACAATACAATTATCAATAACATTCATTATATTATCGCAAACCATAGTACTGAACATAAATAAATTTGATACAAAATTATCATTTTTATAATGAACTACATGATACACTATCAGATGACCGAGAAGACGAAACAACATCGTTACAAAATAATAAATGGTGGGCTCTTTTATAAAATACAAAAGTTTGAGGCAATTTTTAAAAAATATAATAGTGATATTTTGATCAAAAACTAGCTATTGAGCTGGTTTTGAGATTTGAAATTTGGCCAGAATGTAGACAAAATTTATGGCCAAACATTTGTTTACCAAATAAAACCCAAGTTTATTTTGGCATAATTTATGACGAAGCGGATCCTTAATTGCATTGAAATGAAAACACATAATTCACATATTTCTTAAAGTAAGGTTTTATTTTTCAAGAAGTGTTAAATTTGTTTTTGGTATAACTTATTCAATTTCTTTTCAAAAATAATTCAGCCAAATACTATTAGCGAATAAATTTTACTTTTTTGCAAAAATTCCAAAAACAGCTTAGAAGTGTTTTCATTTACATGACTACAACAACAACAACAACAACAACCCAGTATAATCCCACTAGTGGGGTCTGGGGAGGGTAGTGTGTACGCAGACCTTACCCCTACCCTGGGGTAGAGAGGCTGTTTCCAATAGACCCTCGGCATCCTTCCCTCCAAGAACTCCCCACCTTGCTCTTGGGGTGACTCGAACTCACAACCTCTTAATTAGTTGGAAGTGGAGGGTGCTTACCATCAGGGCAACCAATAGACTAAGAGAGCAAAAATTATGACAATGACAGCAGAAGAAAAAAAGAAGAGCAAATATCATATGAGTAGACGCAAAAGAATAAATTAAAGCTTTAATGTGATAGAAACCGTAGAATTGTTGTAGCTCGAAATTCTAAACCAATAGTGTATTTGATCTAGGAAACAGCTGTACTTCTGGTGCACCATTAAACACAAGCGAGAGCTAAGAAGATTATTAACGAGGGTCCCAAATTATTATGGTAAGAAAGAAATAAAAATGAACAGATCTGCAACTATAAAATAGCACACAACCAGTGGTAGTCCTTATAGTTGAGCTTTCTTGGAGTGGGCAGAGTAACAAAACTAGTCAGATCATGGCGATGGCGATTCGTTTGGTTTTTGTAATGGCTCTTTTACTTCTGTTTTTGAGTGTTAAGGCCGAGGTAAATAGTCTTCTTCCACCATAGTTACCTTACTGGGATATCGTAGAGAAGTGGTCTTTAATTGTCTCTACATATATTTATTTTGCTCTAAATTTGACTGACTGTATTATATTCTATGCATGCAGGTTTCTTTAACTGATTCCAAGGTTGAAGAAGATAAATCACAACATTTTGGCCTCAGCCAGGCATTTCGTGTATTTGCATCTTCTCTACTTCTTTAATTTCTTTTAATACTAGTCTGTCTTCTCTCCTTTTTTTTCTTTACTACTACTATGGGGCTAAACTGGCCCATAGATCCCACATATAGTTTTTTTCTTAAACTCTCACACTATTAAAAGTATCTCTATATTTATACTTAGCTTTTCAATCTTTTCAAATACTAATTGGATTTGTTCTATTATTTGATGAATCCAGTTAATTAGTATGGTAGGAGAAAACTATTCACTCCTTGTTATCTGAGCTCTGTTGGTTTTCATTTTTAGGTTTTCACCAGAGGAGCCAACAGGCGGCTGGTTCAAGGCGTAGGTGAGTCATAAAATACTACTCATGTCATTGTTATGGTGTTAAGGTAAAATATGTGTTTGAATTTATTATTTTTTAAGGTATTGCAAAGTCCATTGCAGACAATATTAAAAGTAACAATAATAATAACAACCTAGTACATTCTTACGTAGATCTTATCCGTGTAGAGAGACTATTTTTGATAAGCATGGACAAGTAAACTTAAACGAAGAAATTTAAGTGCCGCAATTTAACAATAGTAATAGTACTTCTTTTAAGTGCTTTCGACTGGTTAGTGATGAGTAGGAAACTATTTTCTGCCGCGCGTACAAAGATCACGTTTCCGTTCGTGATTCAACTGAAATAAATGCACCTCTGATGGGTTGCTTTACAGGGATACTAATTAAATGTCACATTAATCGAACTGCAAGTGAAAAATTAAATTTACCACACGATGACTCCGAAGTGAAACAGTGATGAGTGTGACTAGTCAAGTCACCAACTTCCTTTCTAATGTCAAAGAGGTTAATATCCTGTTTGGAGAAGCTTATTTTTGGACCAGAGGTGTTTTTTCCCTAAAATTGAGGTGAGATGGAAAAAGTGCTTTTGAGTAGAAATAAAAATAGTTTCTTATAAGTATTTTTGAGAAACATATACTTAAAAATGACTTTTAAAAGTATAGCCAAATACTAATTACTGTTTTTTAAATTAATTAGTCAAACATAAATTATTTATTACCAAAAACACTTTATTGAAAAGTATTTTTGAGAAAAATATTTCTCAAAATAAGCTGATTTTAGAAGATTGACCTAAAACATCTTACTGAAAAACTTTAGTCAAAACTTTAGCCCAAAAAAAAAAAACTTTAATCCAATAGATGAGGTGCTCTTAAACATCTTCATAAATTCATTTGGATGTCTTTTATACACACTTCATTTTAAATAACATAACATTTACTTGTCTCTGTGAACTTTAATTTAGATACACGCGTAAGAACTAATAGGTTGGTTAAGTTAAACATCCAATTTTAACCCCCAAAAAAAAGTTAAACATCCAATAGCCACATTTTCACTAACTTTTTTTTGTGTGGCTACGATTTGAATTATTTACCCTTAATCTAGGGGTTGCTACGATGGTAAGCAACCTTCATTTTCAATCAAGAGGTTGTGAGTTCGAGTCACCCAAGAGCAAGGTGGGGAGTTCTTGGAGGGAAGGATTTCGAGTTTCTATTGGAAACAGCCTCTTTACCTCATGGTAAGGGTAAGTTCTGTGTATACACTACCTTTCCTAAACCCCACTAGTAGGATTGAATTGTTGTTATTGTTGTTGTACCCTTAATCTAGGGGAAGAAAATATCCGAAAAGGAAAATTTTATTAAACCTCTTTTAAAAGAAAAATTTAGCCACTTGAGCTAAACGGGACAAAATTTTAAGAGTGGCTTTAACAAGATTATATTGTGCAACTATTCTCGTAGCACAAATAATACAACAATTGATAGAAAGGTGCAAGACATTTATAACTTTTTTAGATGTCCTGTACACAATGTAAAACCTTAAATACTCGACCCAATCTAAAAAATTTATTAGACTACACTTAGGTTTTAAGGCGAGTTTTAATTGTTGTATTTTAATAAATATACGATGTTGGCTTTGAAGATCGTGAACTTTACTCTTGAAGGCGAAAAACATGTAAAACACTGTAGGGAAGAAAATTCTTTATTAGTGAAATGTTCTTTAGAAATTGGAATAAGAAAAGAATGATGAAATTGGCATAAGGAATATTTAACCGAGGGAATTAATCTTTCAAGTTTTAAGGAATATGTTGTAAATTTTTAACTGGTCCGCAAAGTACCTTCATGCTTGTAAATTTATCTTTCTCAACATTTTATTTTGGGGAAACTACACAATACAAAAGGTCCAAAAAATAATAGCTGATAAAATATATATTTTTTATATATTAATGTATATTATACATATATATATATTGGTTTTTGCATATTTGACTAGCACCGGCCAATTTTGTATTTTGCCTTTTTTTATGGTGAATTTTCATTTCGAGGTTGCCTATCATTGGATTGAGGAATACTACAATGTTCAGAATTGGTTTTGCTGAGTCAACACCTTAGATTTGCCTCGCATATTGTATTTTTTGGCTAAATATTACACATATTATCCAAAATTTCGGTATATTTCATTTGACCTTGTAGTTATTGAAAGCATCAATTCTTTTTTTCTCCTTCACGGTTGTTTTCTTCATTACCTTTTTGGATATTAAAAGTTTTTGGCTGGTAATACTACCTTTATGCTATTTTATTCAATGTATGATGATTTATTTTATCTATCCTTAATCGCATAACAAAATTGGACGCAATTCTTATGTTTAACTCGTAAAATTGAAAGTGCGGCAATTTTTCAGTTACTTATATTATTCTCAACAGAGCAACCACTGTTTCTCACTGAGAAGCCCTTCTTTATACACTGAGGCATAAAGTTATTTACTGTATGCAGTTTTAAAGCTTGTAAAATACTTGAACAATGGGGATCTGGCTGTAGCACCTGCACCAGCTCCACATCCAAGCCAACTGGATTGTGGAGGGTTATGCAAATACAGATGCAGTTTACACTCGAGGCCAAAAGTGTGTATAAGGGCATGTGGAACATGTTGTCTAAGGTGCAAATGTGTGCCACCAGGTACCTTTGGCAACAGAGAGATGTGTGGCAAATGTTACACCGAAATGACCACTCACGGAAACAAGACCAAGTGCCCTTAATTAATAGTATATTATTTTTATCTTACATGTGTTTTGGGTGGACCTAGCTTATTGAATTTCATCATATCATATATCATATGAGATGGTAGTAGCAAATCATGTCTGGCTTGATTGATAAATCTGGTTGCAAAGTCATGTGGGGGTTTTAGTTTGGAAAGTATGTAAGATGTTATGTACCATGTTGTACCCGGCTTAATTAGTTATAAGTATATCATGTTATATTTAGTGAGTTTTTAATAGTAGAAATTCTCCGTAGAGATTGCTCTACCATTTTATCTTGACATGATTATAATGGAGCAATAGGGGCCTCATTCCTGAAGGTCACCTGTTAAAGCAGATTATTTAAATAAGAATCCTATAGTGATTTATTTAATGATTTACTTTAATAAAGTTGATTTAGTCACATCGATTGAACTTAAATGGGTTCCAAAATAAGCTTGGGGCGAAGTTTTCCTCACTTGTTGAATGTTACAGAGTTTGGGCACATTTTTCCTATGCCTCCGGTGGGTGAAGTATACAAATAATTTAATGGACAGAATTTCAAATTTAACCAGTATTACCCCTTTGCTTGTCCATAGAAAACAATTTTAATTTTTGACCTTAAAATTCTAACTCTGAATTAAGCATGAGTCAAAAGTTAAAAACCACCCCAAAGGTGTTACATTTTTGCAATTTTTTGGTTTCCAGCAGAGTAGTGCCAGACTTCTTCGGCCCAAATGAAACCAGCTGAAAAATCGTAGTGTGTAAGAGAAAGTTGGGCTTCTACTGAAGAATCGTAGTGTGTAAGAGAAAGTTGGGCTTGTACAGTATAAGATAGAGATATCTCTCATGTTGGTCAAAAAGGAAAAGTTTTAGGCATATTATATATTGTGATTCATCGCAGCTTGATCTTAGTGCAATGTTGATGCAAGACGTTAGGGTGCTTGCCTACGAGTCCAGACAGTTGAAGGTGCATGAAAAGAACTATCCTGTCCACGACCTTGAGTTAGCAGCTATTGTTCATGCCTTTAAGATTTAGCGGCACTATTTGTACAGTGTCCTTTGTGAGATTTACACTGACCACCGGAGTTTGCAGCATCTGTTCAAACAAATGGATCTTAACTTGCGTCAGCGGAGGTGGTTGGAGCTACTTAAGGACTATGATATCACCATTTTGTACCATCCAAGGAAGGCCAATGTGGTGACCGATGCTTTGAGTCGCCGGGCAGAGAGTTTGGGGAGTTTAGCATATCTACCAGCAGCAGAGAGGCCATTGGCGTTGGATGTTCAGGCCTCAGCCAACCAGTTTGTGAGATTGGATATTTCTGAGCCGAGTCGAGTATTGGCTTGTGTGGTCTCTCAGTCTTCTCTTTATGATCGTATTAGGGAGCGTCAGTATGATGACCCCTATCTGCTTGTCCTTAAAGACACGGTTCAGCACGATGATGCTAAGGAGGTCACTATTGGGGATGATGGTGCATTGAGGATGCAGGACAGGTTACGTGTGCCCAATGTAGATGGTTTGCGCGAGTTGATTCTCTAGGAGGCTCACAACTCGTGGTACTCCATTCATCCGGGTGACGCGAAGATGTACCAGGACTTGAGGTAGCATTATTGGTGGAGAATAATGAAGAAGGACATAGTAGAACATGTAGCTCGGTGTCTAAATTGCAAGCAGGTGAAGTATGAGCATCATCGGCCAGGTGGGTTGCTCCAGAAGTTAGAGATTCCGGAGTGAAAATGGGAGCGGATCACTATGGATTTCGTTGTTGGGCTTCCGCGGACTCAGCGAAAGTTTGATGCAGTTTGGGTGATTGTAGATAGGCTGACCAAGTTAGCTCATTTCATTCCTGTGATGACTACCTATTCTTCCGAGCAGTTGGCTCGAATTTATATCCGCGAGATTGTCAGGCTTCATGGCGTACCGGTACCTATCATCTCTGACCGGGGTATGCAGTTTTACATCACGGTTCTGTAGGGCTGTACAGTAGGTATTGGGTACTCGGGTTGAGTTGAGCACAATATTTCACCCTCAGACGGATGGACAGTCCGAGCGCACTATTCAGATATTAGAGGATATGCTCTGTGCGTGTGATAGATTTTGGAGGTTCTTGGGATCAGTTCTTGCCACTTACGGAGTTTGCCTACAACAACAGTTATCAGTCGAGCATCCAGATGGCACCGTATGAGGCTCTGTATGGTAAGCAGTGTCGGTCTCCAGTGGGTTGGTTTGAGCCGGGCGAGGCTAGATTATTGGTTACAGACTTAGTTCAGGACGCCCTAGATAAGGTGAAGGTGATTCTGGATCTACTTCGCACAACCTAGTCCATACAGAAGAGTTATGCGGATCGGAAGGTTCGCGATGTTACATTCATGGTTGGAGAGCGGGTCTTGCTCTGGGTTTTGCCTATGAAGGGCGTTATGAGATTCGGGAAGAAGGGCAAGCTGAGCCCAAGGTTCATTGGTCCATTTGACGTGTTGCGGCGAGTTGGAGAGGTTGCTTATGAGCTTGCCTTACCTCCCAATCTAGTAGGAGTTCATCCGGTATTTCATGTTTGTATGCTCCGGAAGTATCACGGTGATCCATCTCATGTGCTGGATTTCAGCTCAATCTAGTTGGACAAGGATCTATCTTATGTTGAGGAGACAGTGGCTATTTTGGACAGACAGGTTCGAAAGCTGAGGTCAAAGAATATTGCTTCTGTGAAGGTTCAGTGGAGGGGTCAGCCGGTCGAGGAGGCAATTTGGGAGACCGAGCATGATATGTGCAGCTGTTATCCTTATCTTTTCACCACTTCAGGTATGTCTCTATACTCGTTCGAGGACGAACGATTATCTCAAGAGGGGGAGGATGTAACGACCCAATCGGTAATTTTGAGAGTTATAGCCCCGATCCTCTGTTTACTGCCTTTTCCGTATCTTTTTCTGCTTATGTGACTTGCCGAGAGGTTGTTGTTGTTGTGGTTTCGGAGTGAATTGGGACACTTAGTCCCTAAATGGAAGCTTAAGTCTTAAGATTTTTGACTGTAGTTGGAACTATGTAAAGACTACTCCGGAATGGAGTTTCGTCGGTTCTGTTAGCTCCGTTCGGTGATTTTGAACTTAGGGGCGTGTCCGAATTGTGTTTTGAAGGTCTGTCGCTGAATTAGGCTTGAAATAGCGAAAGTCGATGTCACACCTCCTTTTTCCCGGGGAAATGGTGCCAAAGGAGTTTTTCCAATTTAAATGACATTAATCGAAATATGATTATTTATTAGATTCAGAGTCCTTATGTCACACGAACGTATACATAATCACGATGATTCAATTGATTAACACGTGCCTAAAGCATACTAGCATATTCAAAGTATTTCATTTATTTATCTTTTTAGATCTGAGATATTTATTTCTATATTAATATTTTTACTTATTACAACGAGTCTTGAATTAGTTCCTAACTGATCTCGCTCGCTCACAATTTCTTTTACCACTCTTACTTTTCTTTTTAATTTTTTACAACAGACTTTAAATTAACTCGTAATCCGCATTTTTCACTCACTTATGAATATTTGTTTTTAGTTCTAACTAGCAAGCCATTATTTTATGATTTGGGCTAACTATGAAATAACTTAATTAATTAAGAACATTCTCGTAGCAACTGCTAAATTCACAACAAAGTATAGGATGGAACAAAATAACCCAAACAATTAATTCACATAAACCATAACAGAAAACATAAAAAAAAATACATTAGTTAAAATAAAATTAGGAGCAAGTTATTTAAGAACAAGTTTCTCAACTCATACATAAAGTCACTTATCATTACAAAGAGCTACATGATTTTTTTTGTTTTTTAGCATATGAACACGGTATAAAAGAAACTAAACTATAAACCTAAATTGAGAAATTTAAATCGTCATAAATCATAACAATTAGTAACAGAAAATTAGGAGCAAGTTATTTAAGAACAAGTTGCTCAACTCACACATAAAGTCACTTATCGAATAGCTTACAAAGAGCTACATGATTTTTTTTTTTAACATATGGATACAGTATAAAAGAAACTAAACTATAAACCTAAATTGAGAAATTTAAATCGTCGTAAATCATAACAATTAGTAACAGAAAATTTAAAGGATTATGTCAATTCCATTTATGAAGATTAAACTACTACTAAAAAAAAACTTTGAGAAAATAATATTAAACCCAATAAACTTTTAGTGAACTTAACGATTCTAAATACATCGCCCGACGTTCTTTTTGTTCTTTTCCTTTTTTTTTCTTTTCTTTTAAATATATAAAGTGTCAAATAAAATATCATGAGATACCTAGTCTATCTAAGAGAATATAGTNATAAATACATTAGTTAAAATAAAATTAGGAGCAAGTTATTTAAGAACAAGTTGCTCAACTCACAAATATAACACACATAACGTCACTTATCAAATAGCTTACAAAGAGCTACATGAATTTTTTTTTAACATATGGACACAGTATAAAAGAAACTAAACTATAAACCTAAATTGAGAAATTTAAATCGTCGTAAATCATAACAATTAGTAACAGAAAATTTAAAGGATTATGTCAATTCCATTTATGAAGATTAAACTCTACTAAAAAAACTTTGAAAAAATAATATTAAGCCCAAGAAACCTTTTAGTGAACTTAACGATTCTAAATACATCGCCCGACGTTCTTTTTGTTCTTTTCCTTTTTTTTCTTTTCTTTTAAATATATAAAGTGTCAAATAAAATATCATGAGATACCTAGTCTATCTAAGAGAATATAGCGAGACATTTCCTAAGTATCTTCTAGTTCAAATAAACAAATGGATGTCCAGTCTCATAAACTTTCCTTCAAACTCAAATATCACGAACACAAACGAAACAAACACACATTATTTTTCTCATAATAGAAGGAATTATTTATTATTAATTAAAGATTCTGCAATACACCACAAAAGTTACGCCAACATCTTTTAATCTAATAAATCATTTAGAAACATGAACTTTCTTTATTAAAACGAATATCTAAAGATTTAAACTAGAGATACTATTAAAGCTTAAAATTATTTCTTTTTTACTTAGCTTTTATTCTCATCCCAAACAAACATGTAAGCATTATAAAGATGAAAACAACGAATTTTACTCAAAGACAAAAGAATACAGAGAAAAAAAAATTAAACTTGAATTGAATAAATCTTCATATCTTCCATCACACATAACAATAACAAGAATTAAGTAAATATGCTGACCTTTGAAGCAAAATATTTTCCTAGAAAATCCAACTAATGTAATAATATTCGATGTCGAATTTGAAAAGCAACAACGAACCGCAAACAGAAAAATCACGAGCTAAGCTCTCCTCGGTTAATCTCTAAGGAAACGGAACTCGAAAGGAACTTTCACTCCAAACTCAAATACACTTCTCCATCGTGCCTTCAAATATCATTACTAACTCTACTTCTGTTTTTTGTTTTGTTTTCCTACAGCTCATGCAAGACTAAAGCTAGCCAAACTTTTTCTTTAGAAAAATTAAATATTTCTTCAGGTCCTCTCCGTCCCCTCCCCCCTTTCCAAGTGTGTGCTATTTGTATATAATGTGTGTAAGATCATGGGATTGGATTGAGGGGATAGTTGGGATGTGAGGAGTGGTACGTAGGGAGTTAGTTAAAAATTATTTTAATTTAAAAATAAAATAAAATAAAAATCAAACAAAATGTGTGTGCATATTATAAAGAGTGAGTAACATGTGGTGATAGAGAGGGGGGAGGATGTGAGGAGTTCTGGAGCAAAGTGGAGAGTTTAGCAAAGTTAACTAAATTAAGAATCTGATTTTTGATTCTTTTGACGTTAGCTCCACTTCCCCTTTTTTGTCTTTTATTTTAAAAGATAAATTAAATTATAAGGATAAGAAGATTAACCAACATTTCTTATAATATAGGAAAATTAAATATTTACATGTAACTTAATGATACTAAGAAAAATTTTATAGCTTACTTATTAAAATTCTAAGAATAAAATAAAAAATAAAAAATCATATACATACTATATATATGTGTGTGTGTGTGTGTGTGTGTGTGAATGTACATATATATTTTTTGAATTTGTTTTGTAGTATATAAAAAAAAAACTATTTAGAATAAGATCAAAGTTTAAGATATTAAGATTAGACCTAAAAGAAATATTTACGCTAAAATAGTATAAAATTTGGGTGTGGTTAAAAATTAGGTGCTCACAACATGCCCCTCTTTGCTTGAAAACATATTTTCAGGCAAAGAAAATGAACAAGGTGACTGATTTTTGACCTCACTATTATTTAAAAGGGAAAAAAAGATAAAAGAAGAAGATGTACTTAGCCTTGGTTTTAGGCAGACTACATATTCCGGGTTATAAGGGAATCAGGTCACGTGTAGTTCAAGTGGAAAATAACTGATAGAGTATGCTTAGATGGAGAGTCGAGTGAAGTTCCGTCGAGGTTCTGATCCGCGGTTCCTACTATTACATCAGAATGAAAAGGAAATTACATACTCTTGAAATGTAAGAGTTACAAAATTCCTATCTAAATGCCATCCAGACTCTTGTCTTGATTCTTGATTTGCTTCCCCCATTGACTTTAGATTGAAACTCGATGCTCTCGATGCAACATGCTATGAAATATTCTCACATGCGTGTTTCTTGATCAAATGATGAGAAAATGGATCTTGAGACCCTATGTCTCTGCATGCATTATGTCAAAGCTGGTTGTGGCTGGTATTGAGATCAAACGTTCCACTTTCTTTGGCAAGAGCTGGAATCTTATTTTTGCACATCTAATCCGTACTTTGCAGAAAAATCTGCAAGCCATCAGAAACAGACAAAACGAACAAAATATTTCTGCCCCAGTTTGCACTAGGGAATATTTTGTGAGTTATTGAAAACACATTAAACTATCTTTGCTATTGCAGAATAAAGAATTGAAAACAAAAATGGGTATCTTCTTCTTCTCTTTTTGTTTGAATAATATGGATGTCGTACCCTATGTTAACAAGAAGGAAGGTAACCGGGGAATGTCGTACCTAGTGTTGACAATAAGATGAGGCTCGTGGCACTCTAGGATGCTATTAGGGAATGTCGTACCCAATATTAGCAATAAAATGCAACAAAGGGATGTAGTACCCTGTGTTGGAAATAAGGTGAGGCTCTTGGCCCTCTGGGATGCTACTAGGGAATGTCGTACCCTATGTTTACAATAAGAAATACAACCAGGGGATGTAGTACCCTGTGTTGGCAATAAGGTGAGGTTCTAGACACTATGGGATGCTACTAGGGAATGTCGTACCCTATGTTTGCAATAAGAAATGCAACCAGGGGATGTAGTACCCTGTGTTGGCAATAAGATGAGGCTCATGGCACTCTGAGATGTTACTAGGGAATATCGTACCCTATGTTGGCAATAAAACTGACAAGGTGGGTTGCTCTGATGGTAAGCACCCTCCACTTCCAACCAAGAGGTTGTGAGTTCGAGTCACCCCAAGAGCAAGGTGGGGAGTTCTTGGAGGGAAGGATGCCGAGGGTCATTTGGAAACAGCCTCTCTACCCCAGGGTAGGGGTAAGGTCTGCGTACACACTACCCTTCCCAGACCCCACTAGTGGGATTATACTGGGTTGTTGTTGTTGTTGTTGTTGTTGTTATGTTGGCAATAGAATAAGGTTTGTGGCACTTTGAGATGCTACTAGGGAATGTCGTACCCTATGTTGGCAATAAGTAATGCAGCCAGGGGATGTAGTACCTTCTGTTAGCAATAAGATAAGGCTCGTAGCACTCTAAGATGCTACTAGGGAATACCGTACCCTATGTTGGCACTAAAATATAACCGGGGGATTTAGTACCCTGTGTTTGGCAATAAGATGAGGCTCATGGCTCTCTGAGATGCTACTAGGGAATGGCGTACCCTATGTTGGCACTAAAATACAACCAGAGAATGTAGTACCCTGTGTTTGGAAATAAGATGAGGCTCGTGGCAGTATATGATGCTACTAGGGAATGTCGTACTCAATGTTGGAAGAAAATAATGCGACAAGGGGATGTGGTACCTTGTGTTGAAGATAGAGTATTGATTCCCTATAATAAAACTAAGAATAACATGATTACATGTATATTGGAAGAAAACTAAGGATTTTAGAACTTCATTTGGTGGTGTTCATCTTTTCACGAACTGTTTCCTAAAATTGTTCTGTTCCTGTTCTAAACAAAGAAAAATTCGTTAGTTTTAAAATGGTAGTCAGTTTGTGGCCTTGATTTCTTGGGTGACTTGACCTTGTGTCCATTACACTTGTTAGAAAAACTGACTCTGTCAATGGTTGTACAAATTGCCGGAAGATTCTGTCTTTACTTTCTGAAGATCTTCTTTCTCAAGATCAAAACTTGACTATTTTGCGCCTATCACCACTTGTGTTTATGATGCAAACAACCTTGCTCCCAAAACAACTTTTGACTGAGTAACTTTATTGAACCTTGAAGCATTGTTCAACCCTTCAAGCCTTTTGCTCGCCAGGGAAAATCACAGATGGCTTTATGTCTTTGCCCATACAGTTTATGCCGAACAATCTTTGCTTTACATAACGGGAAAACTGTAACCAATTTTGCGGCCTTTTCTTTGCTTTGCTTTGACAAAATTAGACTGAAAGGGACTCAAGAAAGTAATGCGAAAGAAAATAAGAAAGTGAACTAACAGGTATTACAACTTAATCAAGAAGTGTCCCTTTCAGGGAAAAAAAAAGAAAGGACTTATCTGGAAGAATATAGTGACTTCAATGAACATGACATGCACGTTGGACTGGATGCCCGATCCGTTTGAACCGTCTAATTTTCGAAATCTATTGTAAACTTTACTTTGAAACTGAGTTCTTTGTCTTAACCATGCTTGTGCCAATATATATGAGGACCTAAATCGATCAATGATGCCCTTTGTAGGTTTTCACCAATTGACCTTTCTTATTTGTCTTTCTCTCAATTCACCATTGCTTTATAGTGCCCGTGAGGATTGTCACCAATAAGACTCTCTCATTTATTTTTCTCTCTTTACAATGGCTGAGGCATCACCCGTAGTATACTGACTTAGCATTCTTGAAAGTTGATCAGAAGGTCTTAGCAGGGAAAGGTAAAAAGAACTATTCAACTGAATTAAAACTTTTGGAACCATTTTGATGGACCAACCATCGAAAATAAAATAAAATCATGCCCCAGTTTCTTTGAATACTGGGGAAATGTGGATTTTTATTTTGGTGTGACCGAACCTCAGAGTGAGGCTGCCTATGTATCCTTTCGGAATCAGGTCAGACGTAGTTCAAATGAACATGAACTTGTTTCGATGATGATTTTTTTTTTCAATTTGATTTTTTTATTAAGTACATTGGTTCCAAAAGAGGGAAAAACAAAGAAATATAAACAAGGCTTCAAAGGGCTAACTAGGGTTGACCAGTGTTTGGGTAGCGAGAATGATAACCTTTCGTCTTCCCAACCTGAGAATGCTAAGTATAAATAATGCCCCAACAGAGGCATGTCAGACATAGTATCTCTTGACCGCATCTACGTTGACAGATATATCAGTGACCTTTCCTTCTATATCTGCCAAGTGTAGAGATCCTTTTGACAATACTTTCTTGATGAGGTAAGGACCTTGCCAATTCGGGGCGAACTTTCCTTTTGCTTTTTCCTAGTGCGGAAAGATACGTTTCGAAACAAGTTGTCCTTGTAACGACCCGGCCGGTCATTTTGAGAATTTAAGTCTCATTCAGCTGCATAAGGCCCTGAGCAGCTTCATATTATGTGTATTGACTTGCGTGCGTGGTTGAATTCAGTTACCGGTTGATTCAGAGTGATTTGGGACACTTAGTCCCTAAAACGGAAGCTTAAGTATTAGGATTTTGACCGTAGCCAGAACTATGTGAAGACGATTCTGGAATAGAGTTCCGTCAGTTCCATTAGCTCCATTGGGTGATTTTGGACTTAGGAGCATGTCCGGACTGTAAATCTGAGGTCTGTAGCTGATTTAGGCTTGAAATGGCAAAAGTTGAATTTTTAGAGATTTGGACCGGAAGTGGACTTTTCGATATCGGGGTCGGAATACGATTCCGAGAGTTGGAATAGCTCCGTTATGTTATTTGGGACTTGCCTGCAAAATTTGACGTCATTTCGGGTTGATTTGATAGGTTTCTGCACGAGTTTTAGAAGTTGAAAGATTTGAAATTTATAAGTTCGATTCATGGTGCGATTTGTGGTTTCGACGTTTTTTGATGTGACCTTAAGGCTCGACTAAGTTCGTATGGTGTATTAGGATTGGTTGGTATGTTTGGTTGAGATCCCGGGAGCCTCGGGTGAATTTCGGGTGCTTTACGGATTAAAAGTTTGATTTGTGTTACTGCTAAGTCTTCAGGCTTCTGGTATGTTTGCACTTGCAAAGAAGAGACCGCAGGTGCGAGAGCGCACGTGCGGAGAGGCAAGGGCAGAAGCAGAAAAATGGAGGAGTGCCAGGGGTCGCAGGTGCGAGGATTGAGGCGCAGGTGCGAGCGAAGGTGTGGGGAAAGTTTGCGCATCAGCGGCTCCGCAGAAGCGGATTTTTGGTGCGCAGAAGCGTGAGGAAGCGCAGGTGCGGTAGGACATGCGCACCTGCGGTCACGCAGATGCGGCTAATTATGCGCAGGTGCGGTCACGCCTGAGCAGAAAAGAGAAATCCGAGGGTTTGGTTTCATTCTTCGTTTTTAGACTTGAGAGCTCAGAATTTGGCGATTTTTCGAGGGATTGTCAGAGGAAACTTTGGAGTAATGATTCCTAACTCGTTTTTGATTTTATTCCATTAATCTATAGCTTTTTTCTCTATTTAGTTTCGGATATTTGGGGTTGAAATTGGAAAAAATTGGAAGAACTTTTTCAATGAAGATTTCGAGTTTTGGCAGGGGATTTGTGGTCGGATTTGAGTAATTCTTATACGGTTTGACTCGTGAGTGAGTGAGTGTTCATATTTTGTGATTTTAACCTGATTCCGAGAAGTGGGCCCCACGGGCGATGTTGAGTAAATTTCGGAATTTTCGTTAAAATGTTGATTTCGTTAATTAGATGAGTCTATTATTGTTGCAATTATGATATGTAATTTCTTTTGGCTAGATTTGGGCCATCCAGAGCCGGATATTCGTGGAAAGGGCATTCTTACGGATTTATTGAGCTTGACTCGAGGTAAGTATCTTGCCTAACCTTGTGTGGGGGAACTACCACTTAGGATTTGAGTTATCTATGTTGATTGTAGTCTGTGTACGCGAGGTGACGAATACGTGCTCGGACCTATTTGTAGAAAGGTGGCCTTTTAGGGTTCTTATGTCCTTATATTCACTGTATATGATGTTGTTTTTGATCGTTTTGAATTCCTATTTGCTAGTTTCACCTCTACATGCTTTGACTAGAGATAATTGCTTTAGGATTCACTCTTATTGTCTATTTGACCCTTATTCGACTTAACCAAATATTTTACCTCTTCTATCGTCGTGCTATATTTTTTTTTCATAACTACTTATCTTTAATTGAAATGATTATTTTCTCACCCTACAATTCTTTACTCTTAATTGGAGTTATGATTATCTTCCGCTGCTTATCCTTATTTGAATTGTTGAATTTTTCTCGTAACTGCTCAACCTCAAAAGGAGTTTAGATAACCTATATCTTAGTTGACTTGTCATTATTTGGAACTATTTGACTCGTGTTGACTTCTTATTGTTGACTTGAATATTATGGAATCGTTACTACATTTTTGTTTTGTTTTCCCTTGTTAAGCTGTTCTCCTTCTGCCTAACATTCTTTACTGTGGTTATTTCTTGTGAATGAGTTATACCGTTCTTGTGATTTAAATACTTGAGTTGATTTGCTCGCCGTACTTTGCATTTCTGTCATTGTTGCTTTTGTACTCATTGTGGTGATTTATGAGGTTTCTGTCGTGTTATAGTTGTTATCTCTGTTGTTTACGCTGCATATTTAAATTGGGACTACAGACGTATTCCGGGAGATCCCCCAGCACTGCATATTTAAATTGGGACTACGGACGTATTTTGTGAGATCCCCCTGCATTGCATATTTAAATTGGGACTACGGACGTATTCCGGGAGATTCCCCATCACTACATATTTAAATTGGGACTACGGACGTATTCCGGGAAGTCCCCCTGTCTTGCATATTTACTTTGGGACTATGAACATATTCCGGGAGATCCCCCAGCACTGCATATTTATTTTGGGATTACGGGACAGTATTACGGTAAATTCCCCACTGTGGTTATATCTGTGTTCGGGGCTGCAAATCTTCCATGCTCAGGTGTCACAGGGTGACTTATACTCAAAGGATATGATTTGAAAAGTTTATATTTGAAAAGTATTTATCTTGAAAGAACTATGTTTGAAGGCTAATTATTTGAAAAGTTTATATTTGAAAAGTATTTATCCCGAAGGAACTATATTTAAAGATATTTATTTGAAAGGGTTATACTTGAAAAGTATTTATCTTGAAAGAACTATGTTTGAAGGCTAATTATTTGAAAAGTTTATATTTGAAAGGTTTTATCTTGAAAGAACTATGTTTAAAGGAAGTATATTTCAAAAATAATTTCTTATTGGAAAGGATTATATTCTAAAGACCTCAATTTTAAAAAAACAAACTTACGGGTGAAAGTTTACACTTGAAGGATTTTGACTAATTTATTGGGGTTGTTGGCTGAGACCTGATGTGAAAACTATTGCAGCTGCTGAGTTACTACTTGCCTTTAATGTATTGTGATTTCTGGATTTGGGTCGTGTTTTCGTTCATTCTTCTGTGTCTTATTCTGGTGTTCCGCTGTTACTTGCTGTTTTCCCTTCCTTATTGCAGTTGCTATGTCGTTAGCCATATCTCAGGGTCCTTAGATAGATGTCATGTTCTGTCAACCCTATACTTATACTTGTTCAGTTTATTAGACCAGTGGGTGTCTTGACTAGTACTCGTCACTACTTCACCGAGGTTAGTCTTGATACTTACTGGGCACCGCTGTGGTGTGCTCATGCTACTCTTTTGCACATTTATTTTGTGCAGATCCAGGTACTTGTTCGTTAGCTATCTGTGTGGACTGTTACTGTGGAGACTCAAGGTAAACCTACTGCTGCATTCGCAGGCTTCAGAGTCACCTTCAACTTTTCATTTTGCACTGTTTATTCTTATTTCTAGACAGTTATATTTAGAAGTTTTCTAGCATATACTCTGTAGAGCTTATGACTTGTACTACCGATTTTGGGAGTTTTAAGAGATTCTATTTAAACAATGTTGTTTTAATTATTATTAGGCCTACCTAGTCCCTAAGACTAGGTGCCATCACGATACCCAGACGGAGGGAAAATTGGGTCGTGACAAGTATCAGAGCTCTAGGTTCATAGGTGCTACGAGTTATAAGCGAGTTTGGTAGAGTCTTGCGGATCGGCAAAGAGACGTCTGTACTTATCTTCGAGAGACTACAAAACTTTTAGGACAATCTCACTTCTTTCATTCCTATCGTGCCAGCTAATTGATCTCAGAGTTTGAACTTCTATCATTCCATTCGCTCACAAATGGTGAGGACATGAGCTACAGTTATAGATGACGCTGCTCCTGGAGCAAGTATCGCTAGAGGCAGAGGCAGAGTCCGACGAGGAGTAAGTGTCGCAGTCAGAGCACCTACCAGAGCAGCAGTTGAGGAGCCGCCATTAGTGCCAATTGGGGAGCAGGTACCGGAGGCGCCTGCTGTTACCCCCGGACTTTAGGAGACCTTAGTACAGTTCCTGAGCATGTTTGGTATATTGGCTCAGGCGGGGTTGATTCCGGTTGCACCAACTACTTCATAGACCGGGGGAGGAACCCAGACTCCTGCCGCCCACACCCCAGAGTAGCGAGTTCATGTTGGTCAGGCTCCAGGTATCATGGTGACACAGCTTGTGGTCCCAATTCAGCCGGTGGTCAGGGCAGTAGCATATGAGGAAGAGCAGCTTAGACTTGCAAGGTTAAAGAAATATGACCCTCCTACATTTAGTGGCTTGGCTTCAGAGAGTGCACAAGGTTTTCTGGAGGAATGTCACTGCATTCTACGTACTATGGGTATTGTGGAGACGAGCGGGGTTGCTTTTACTATATTACAGCTTAGGGGAGTGGCCTACCGGTGGTGGCGGGCATATGAGTTGGGTAGCCCGGCCGAGTTAGCTTCACTTACATGGATTCAGTTTTCAGATATATTCCTGAGAGAGTTTGTACCTCAGCCCCTTCGAGATGCATGACGTGCGGAGTTTGAGCAGCTGCGCCAGGGCACTATGTCAGTGTCAGAGTATGCCGTGAGATTCAGTGATTTGGACGGGCATGCACTTTCTTTAGTAGCCACAGTTAGAGAGCGTGTCCGCAGATTCATTGAGGGACTCAGACATGATATTTGGTTCAGCATGGCTCGTGAGTTAGAGTCAGATATTTCATTTCAGCAGGTGGTAGGGATCGCCCGACGAGTAGAGGGCATGTGGGACCATGAGAGAGAAGATAGTCGAGGACACGAGAGAGAGTACAGGCGAAATCAGGAGAGAAAGGACAGGGAGGTGAGGATGCCTCGTAGACCGGAGAGATCTACTGGTCCTTATTTTGGAGGCAGGGTACGACATGGTAGAGGTTTTGTGGGTCAGCCAGTTCAGTTTGCACTTCAGGCTTTGCACCGTGTTTCAGGTGCTCATGCGTCTCAGAGTACCCGTACCGTACAGTTCCCATAGCCACATCAGCAGAGAGGTTGCTTCGAGTGTGGAAATACCAGCCACAGGGTGAGAGATTGTCCTAGACTCCTGACAGGTGTGTCACAATGGAGTATTCAGGCGAGTAGAGGATGCCCAAGAGGGGAAGGCCTGACCCATTGATGTGTTTCATATAGTAGGCTTGAGGCCACTGCGCCAGATGATGTCATACAGGTATGCTTTTGATTTGTTACAAGGGGGCACTATTCGTATTTTGATTCGGTTTTGCTTATCGTGGCGAGTTCCCCTATTTGTTGTCCCACATATGGGTGAGTTCATGACTTAGTATTATGTTTAAGTGTTTACCCCTGTTGGGAGACTCTATGAGTGGTAGCCCATGTCTATCATTTGTTTATATTCATTATCGAAAGTTTTGATACTAGAAGTGAATTCATGTTGTCCATTATGGCAGGTTTGATGCGATTCATGAGTAAATTGGTTACGATTTGTGAATTGATACTCTACTGGGGTGAGGGTTTAGTAAGTGTTGTGATTTTATTGGCAAAGTTGAATTAGTGGAAGATTTTCATTGGTATGATATGTATTCGACTTGTGATTCAAAGTTGAGGGTGAGACCCTCGCGATTCCATGTGATTTGATATGTACCATGGTGGAAGTTATATCAGGATGGGACCCTTATGATTGTTCATATGCTCTAATTATTTCCTTATTATATTGTTTTGTAAGTTAGTATTGATAGAGAGTTGTGCTTGTCGAGCTTGTTTGGTAGTTTCCTTATATGTTTCCCTTTTCATATTCAGTCAATTTCGTTCGGTGCTCCTTGAGTGTTAACTTGCGGGGTGTGTGCCCGATGGTGTTAGTTATGACTTGTTGATTCGGGTGTATAGTTAAGAGGTCTTCATGTTTCTTGTATCGTTGTCAGTGTTGTGGAGTCTTGAACAGGGTTCTAATGGATATGAGGCTAATTTCCGGTGACGGTTTTGATTACGGGCAACTATTGTGATCAGAAATATTATTATGGGCCTATGTGTGGTGTGTCTTGTTGTGTGGTCATACCTTGTGGGTGTAGGCATGAGTTGTTACAACTGGTTGAGACTAATGTCGGCTATGGATTTAGAATCGGGTCTTTTGAAGATAAATGGAAGGTGAGAATTTTTGACTCTAAGGTTATCGGTGTTGGCAGAAAGGGTAAATTATAGTTGAGATGGTGTCGTCAGGTTTATGTGGATTGGGGTGATGTGGGGTCACCCACGGGTGTATGTTGAACATGTGCTTTTAGTGATTTCAAGACTTCGAGGCGATGCTTAGCACGTTCGAGGATGAACGTTTGTTTAAGAGGGGAAGGATGTAATGACTAGCCGGTCATTTTGAGAATTTAAGTCTCGTTCGACGGCATAAGGCCCTGAGCAGCTTCATATTATGCGTATTGACTTACGTGCATGGTTGAATTCAGTTACCAGTTGATTCAGAGTGATTTGGGACACTTAGTCCCTAAAACGGAAGCTTAAGTCTTAGGATTTTGGCCATAGTCGGAACTATGTAAAGACGACTCTGAAATGGAGTTCCGTCAGTTCCATTAGCTCCGTTGGGTGATTTTGGACTTAGGAGCGTGTCCGAACTGTAAATCTGAAGTCTGTAGCTGATTTAGGCTTGAAATGGCGAAAGTTTAATTTTTAGAGATTTGGACCGGAAGTGGACTTTTTGATATCAGGGTCGGAATGCGATTCCGAGAGTTGGGACAGCTCTGTTATGTTATTTGGGACTTGCCTGCAAAATTTGACGTCATTCCGGGTTGTTTGATAGGTTTCCGCATGAGTTTTAGAAGTTGAAAGATTTGAAATTTATAAGTTCGATTCATGGTGCGATTTGTGGTTTCGATGTTGTTTGATGTGACTTTAAGGCTCGATTAAGTTCGTATGGTGTATTAGGATTGGTTGGTATGTTTGGTTGAGGTCCCGGGGGCCTCGGGTGAGTTTCGGGTGCTTAACGGATTAAAAGTTTGATTTGTGTTACTGCTAAGTCTTCAGGCTTCTGGTATTTTCGCACCTGCGAAGAAGAAACCGCAGGTGCGAGCGCACGTGCGGAGAGGCAAGCGCAGAAGCGGAAAAATGGAGGAGTGCCAGGGGTCGCATGTGCGAGGAAAATTCCGCATCTGCGATGCCCGCAGATGCGAAGATTGAGGCGTAGGTGCGAGAAAAGCTGGACTTGACAGTCTCTGCAGGTGCGGAGAAATTGTGCGCATCAGCGGCTCCGCAGAAGCGGAGTTTTGGCGCGCAGAAGCGAGAGGAAGCACATGTGCTGTTGGACATGCGCACCTGCGGTCGCGCAGATGCGGCTAATTATGCGCAGGTGCGGTCACGCCTGGGTAGAAAAGAGAAATCCGAGGTTTGGTTTCATTCTTCGTTTTTGGACTTGAGAGCTCGGAATTTGGCAATTTTTCGAGGGATTTTCAGAGGAAACTTTGGGGTAATGATTCCTAACTCATTTTTGGTTGTATTCCATTAATCTATAGTTGTTTTCTCCATTTAATTTCGGATTTTTGGGGTTGAAATTAGGAAACATTGGAACAACTTCTTCAATGAAGATTTCGAGTTTTGAAAGGGGATCTGTGGTCGGATTTGAGTAATTCTTATATGGTTGGACTCGTGAGTGAATGGGTGTTCATATTTTGTGATTTTTACCCGATTTCGAGAAGTGGACCCCACGAGCGATGTTGAGTTAATTTCGGAATTTTCGTTAAAATGTTGATTTCGTTAATTAGATAAGTCTATTATTGTTGTAATTATGATATGTAATTTCTTTTGGCTAGATTTGGGCCATCCAGAGCCGGATATTAGTGGAAAGGGCATTCTTATGGATTTATTGAGCTTGACTCGAGGTAAGTATCTTGCGTAACCTTGTGTGGGGGAACTACCCCTTAGGATTTGAGTTATCTATGTTGATTGTAGTCTGTGTACGCGAGGTGACGAATGCGTGCTCAGACCTATTTGTGGAAAGTTGGCCTTTTAGGGTTCTTATGTCCTTATATTCACTGTGTATGATGTTGTTTTTGATCGTTTTGAATTCCTATTTGCTAGTTTCACCTTTACCTGCTTTGACTAGAGATAATTGCTTTAGGATTCACTCTTACTGTCTATTTGACCCTTCTTCGACTTAACCAAAGATTTTACCTCTTCTATCGTCATGCTATATTTTTGTTTCATAACTGCTTATCTTTAGTTGAAATCATTATTTTCTTACCCTATAATGTTTTAGTCTTAATTGGAGTTATGATTATCTTCCGCTGCTTATCCTTATTTGAATTGTTGATTTTTTCTCGTAATTGCTCAAACTCAAAAGGAGTTTAGATAACCTATATCTTAGTTGACTTGCCATTATTTGGAACTATTTGACTCGTGTTGGCTTCTTATTATTGACTTGAATATTGTGGAATCGTTGCTACATTTTTGTTTTGTTTTCCCTTGTTAAGCTGTTCTCTTTGTGCCTAACATTCTTTACTGTGGTTATTTCTTGTGAATGAGTTATACCGTTCTTGTGATTTAAATTCTTGAGTTGATTTGCTCGCCGTACTTTGTATTTCTGTCATTGTTGCTTTTGTACTCATTGTGGTGATTTTTGAGGTTTCTGTCATGTTATAGTTGTTATCTCTGTTGTTTGCGCTGCATTTTTAAATTGGGACTACAGACGTATTCCGGGAGATCCCCCAGCACTGCATATTTAAATTGGGACTACGGACGTATTCCGGGAGATCCCCCTGCACTGTATATTTAAATTGGAACTACGGACGTATTCCGGGAGATCCCCCAGCACTGCATATTTAAATTGGGACTACAAACGTATTCCGGGAGATCCTCCTGTCTTGCATATTTACTTTGGGACTACGTATGTATTCCGGGAGATCCCCCAGCACTGCATATTTATTTTGGGATTACGGGACGGTATTTCGGTAAATTCCCCACTGTGGTTATATCTGTGTTCGGGGCTGCAAATCTTCCATGCTCAGGTGTCACAGGTTGACTTATACTCAAAGGATATGATTTGAAAAGTATTTATCTTGAAAGAACTATGTTTGAAGGCTAATTATTTGAAAAGTATTTATCTCGAAGGAACTATATTTGAAGATATTTATTTGAAAGGGTTATACGTGAAAAGTATTTATCTTGAAAGAACTATGTTTGAAGGCTAATTATTTGAAAAGTTTATATTTGAAAGGTTTTATCTTGAAAGAACTATGTTTGAAGGAAGTATATTTCAAAAATAATTTCTTATTGGAAAGGATTATACTTGAAAAGTATTTATCTTGAAAGAACTATGTTTGAAGGCTAATTATTTGAAAAGTTTATATTTGAAAGGTTCTATCTTGAAAGAACTATGTTTGAAGGAAGTATATTTCAAAAATAATTTCTTATTGGAAAGGATTATATTCTAAAGACCTCAATTTAAAAAAAAGAAACTTACGGGTGAAAGTTTACACTTGAAGAATTTTGACTAATTTATTGGGGTTGTTGGCTGAGACCTGATGTGAAAACTATTGCAGCTGCTGAGTTACTACTTGCCTTTAATGTATTGTGATTTCTGGATTTAGGTTGTGTTTTCGTTCATTCTTCTGTGTCTTATTCTGGTGTTCCGCTGTTACTTGTTGTTTTTCCTTCCTTATTACAGTTGCTATGTCGTTAGCCATATCTCAGGGTCCTTAGATAGATGTCATGTTCTGTCATCCCTATACTTATACTTGTTTAGTTTATTAGACCAGTGGGTGTCTTGACTAGTACTCGTCACTACTTCACCGAGGTTAGTCTTGATACTTGCTGGGCACCGCTGTGGTGTGCTCATGCTACTCTTTTATACATTTATTTTGTGTAGATCCAGGTACTTGTTCGTTAGCTATTGGTGTGGACTGTTACTGTTGAGATCAAGGTAAACCTACTGCTGCTTTTGCAGGCTTCAAAGTCACCTTCAACTTTTCGTTTTGCACTGTTTATTCTTATTTCTAGACAGTTGTATTTAGAAGTTTTCTAGCAAACACTCTGTAGAGCTTATGACTTGTATTACCGGTTTTGGGAGTTTTAAGAGATTCTATTTAAACAATGTTGTTTTAATTATTGTTAGGCTTACCTAGTCCCTAAGACTAGGTGCTATCACGATACCTAGACGGAGGGAAAATTGGGTCGTGATAGTCCTACCTCGAATTGTCTTGGGCGCACTTTCTTATTATAAGAGCGTGCCATTCTTTGTTGGTATAACTGACCAAAACAAACTGCCTCCAAATGCTTTTCATCAATCAAACTTAATTGTTCCAATCGGGACTTGACCCTGTCAGTGTCTTCGATCCCTGCTTCAACAATGATTCAGAGAGAGGGAATCTCGACTTCAGCAGGTATGACCGCTTCAGTGCCATAAACTAATAAGTAGGGCGTTGATCCAACTGATGTACGGACAGTTGTCCGGTATCCCAAAAGAGCAAAAGGCAATTTCTCGTGCCATTGTCTAGACCCCTGGACTATCTTCCTAAGAATCTTCTTGATGTTCTTATTCGCAGCTTCAACAGATCAATTAGCTTTGGTCCTATAAGGAGTAGAATTGCGATGCTCAATGTTAAATTGTTCACATACCTCCTTCATCAAGTGACTATTCAAACTAGCAGCATTATCTGTGATAATGATTTTTGGAATACCGAAATGACAGATGATGTTGGAGTAAACAAAGTCTACTACTGCTTTCTTGGTAACTGCTTTTAGTGCAATAGCTTCCACCCATTTGGTGAAGTAATCTATTGCAACCAAGATGAATCTATGCCCATTTGAAGCTTTTGGCTCGATTGGGCCAATGACGTCCATTCCCCAAGAAACAACAGGCCAAGGAGCCGACATAGGATACAACTCTGAAGGAGGCAAGTGAATCAAATCACTGTGAATCCGACACTGGTGGCTTTTGCGAATAAAACGAAAGCAATCTCGTTCCATAGTAAGCCAATAATATCATACCCAAAGGATTTTCTTTGCTAGAACATATCCATTCATGTGCGGACCACAAACTCCCGAATGCACCTCATTCATAATCATTTCAGCTTCTTTGGCATCCACACATCTCAACAAATTCAAATCCAGAGTTCTTTTGTATAGGATTTCCCCACTCAAAAGGAAACCATTAGAGCGTCGCCTAATAGTTCTCTTTTGATCCCTATTAGCATGTTCCAGATATTCTCTTGTTTTCAAAAACTGTTTAATATCACGATACCATGGTTCACCATTTGGTTCTGCTTCAATTGTATTGCAATAACCATGTTGATCCCGAATTTGAATTTCTAATGGGTCAATGTGAGTATTACCCGGATATGGAAGCATTGAGGCCAGGATGGCCAAGGCATCAGCTAATTCATTGTGAAACCTGGGAATGTTCCTGAATTCGATGGACTTGAACCTTTTGCTAAGATCCTCNTGAGGCCAGGGTGGCCAAGGCATCAGCTAATTCATTGTGAAACCTGGGAATGTACCTGAATTCGATGGACTTGAACCTTTTGCTAAGATCCTCCACACATTGTCTATATGGAATGAGCTTGATGTCTCGAGTCTCCCAATCACCTTGAGCCTGCCGAATAAGCAAATCTGAATCTCCCATCACCAACAGTTCATGCACATTTAGGTTTATTTCCATGTTCAGACCCATGATTCAAGCTTCATATTCTGTTGTGTTGTTTGTACAGAAAAAATGAAGTCATGCCGTGGCAGGGTAATGTTTCCCAGTAGGTGATACCAGAATTGTCGCAATCCCTACGCCTTTGATGTTGACAGCCCCATCAAAGTATAGTTTCCAAATTTGACTGTCATCTTGGACTACTTCTTCAACTAAATTAACCTCTTCATCTGGGAAATATGTGTTCAAAGACTCATACTCATCATCAATCAGGTTTTCTGCTAGATGATCAGCCAAAGCTTGTGCCTTCATGGCAGTGCGAGTGACATCAATAATATCAAACTCTTTGAGCAAGATTTGCCACTTTGCCAATTTGCCAGTTGGCATCGGCTTCTGAAAGATGTACTTCAGGGGATCCATTCGGGATATGAGGTAAGTTGTATAGGACAAAAGATAATGCCTAAGCTTCTAGGAGACCCAGGTTAAGGCGCAACATGTCCTTTCCAAAATAGTGTTTTTGGCCTCATAAGTGGTGAACTTTTTGCTCAAATAATATATTGCTTGTTCCCTTTTGCCTGTGGCATCATGTTGAACCAGAACACAACCAAAGGAACTATCAATTACTGACAGGTATAAAAACAGAGGCCTACCAGGTTCCGACGGGACCAAAACAGGGGGATTTGAAAAATATTCCTTGATCTTATCAAAAGCTTCTTGGCACTCATCTGTCCACTTGAGTGCGGCGTTCTTTTTCAACAACTTAAAAATAGGCTCACATGTGGTTGTAAACTGCGCAATGAACCTGCTGATGTAATTCAACCTCCCGAGTAAACTCATGACTTCTGTTTTGTTCTTCGGGGGAGGCAGCTCCCGAATGGTCTTTATCTTGGAGGGATCTAACTCAATGCCTCTTCGACTAACTATAAAACCCAAAAGCTTCCCAGAAGGAACTCCAAATGCACATTTGGATGGATTGAGTTTGATATTTTACCTTCATATCCTTTCAAAGAACTTTTTCAAGTCTTGCACATGGTCAACTTGTGTTCTCGACTTAATGATCACATCATCAACGTACACTTCAATCTCTTTATGCATTATGTCATGGAATATGGTAGTCATGGCTCTCATGTAAGTTGCCCTTTCATTCTTCAAACTGAATTGCATGACCCTATAAAAATAAGTTCCCCATGGAGTTGTGAAGGTGGTCTTTTCTGCATCTTCTTCATCCATCAGAATTTGGTGATGTTCGGCATAACAATCCACAAAAGATTGGATCTCATGTTTAGCACAATTATCAACAAGGATATGAATGTAGGGTAAGGGAAAGTTGTCCTTTGGACTTGCTTTNTCAACAAGGATATGAATGTTGGGTAAGGGAAAGTTGTCCTTTGGACTTGCTTTGTTTAAATCCCTATAGTCAACACAAACTCTGATTTTCCCATCCTTCTTTGGCACTGGCACAACATTTGCTAACCATGTAGTGTATCGGACGACCCTGATCACATTTGCACTTAGTTGCTTCGTGATTTCTTCTTTAATCTTATCACTCATCTTTGTCTTAAATNTCCTTTGTTTTTGCTGGATTGGTGCAAAATTAGGATGTGTGGGAAGCTTATGGACCACTAGATCGGCACTCAAACCCGGCATGTCATCATACGACCAAGCAAATACATCTCTGTACTCGAACAAAACTTGAATTATGGCATCTCTCGTCTTTTGTTCAGTATGAATGCTTATTTTTGTTTCTCTGGTTTCTTCAGGACTTCCCAGGTTAATTGCCTCAGTTTCATTTAAGTTAGGCTTAGGCTTATTCTCAAATTGATCCAATTCCCTTTTTATTTCCCTAAAAGCTCCATCTTCGTCATACTCAACTTCTTGATTCATTATTTCGAGATTAGACAACTTTTTAAGATCTGGGCATGAATTTTGCGTGCATGTCATGTTTTTAAAGCCAGCATTATCGAAACTGAAAATGATAAGAAATTAACAAAAATTAGGGAAATAAAAAGATAGAATTTTACTATGAAAATGGAACTTCATTTCATTGAATTTGAAAGGATAGAAGAGTTAAACATCACAACAAAGCAATTAAACTAAAATATCTGGATTACAACCCTTAAAATAATCCAAATACAGAAAAAACAACAAAACAGGCTACCAAGACTCCTTCCTGATGGGAAGAGGAGTTGCTTCCCAGTTGCTGAGCGAGGTATCTGGACCAATCAACTGAACACTTGCACGGGTAGGGCCCTCCCCAACTTGAACCATATTGATCTCATAGAACATTTCCTTGAGACCCTGGAAAACTCCATCAATGTCACCATGAGTAGAAGGATTTTGGACTTCATCAAATTGTGGCTTGACAAAAGAGTAGGCAATGTGAGGGATTGGTTTGGACAGATTCCAACCATTCTTTTTGCGGGCCTTGGCTCTGTCTATGTCAGTTGATGTTGGTTTAAAGCCCAAGCCAAAGGTATTTTTCTTCGAAAATGGAGCAATGGGGTTCACAATTCCTTGCAGAGAGGATCCCAATCCTTTTCCTGGTTCATAGCCGTTCCTCAACATCAGCGAAGCTACNAATTGGTTTTCCTACTTCCACTTGGTCCACCTCAATCACCTCAAATGCTTGATATATGATGGATTCACATCCTTCCTTGGCCTCGATACATGGAATGGACAGGTCATTATAGACAGATGAGTCGTCCTCCCCATGAACAACAATTTCTTGCCTGTCCTACTCGAATTTGACCATTTGATGTAGGGTGGATGGTATAGCTCTGGCCATATGAATCCACGACCTCCCTAGAAGAAAATTATAGGAAGTATCCATATCCAACACTTGAAAGACAATGTTAAAATCAACCGGGCCGATTGTCATGGTGATTTCGATTTCCCCAATAGTGTCTCTTCTTGAACCATCAAAAGCTCTGATGCTGACATTACTAGTTCGAATTCTGTTAGTGTCAATGTTCAGCTGTTGTAGAGTAGAAAGAGGACATACATCTACACTTTAGCCTCCATCAATCATGACTCCTTTTATATAGTGACCTTCACATTTGACCATAAGATCCAAAGCTCTATTGTGGCCAGCCCCTTCCTCAGGCAAATCATCATCGCTGAAAGTAATTCTATTTACTTCAAAGAATCATTCAGCCATTTTTCTAGCTGATTCACCGTTGTCTTTTCTGAGACATATGCCTCGTTCATAGTTTTGATCAACACACGACGATGCTCTTCTGAATGCAAAAGAAGAGATAACAAAGATATCTGAGCAGGAGTTTTCCTTAGTTGGTCAATGATTGAGTAGTCTTGCATTTTCATCTTCTTAAGGAATTCCTCCGCTTCTTTTTCTGCAACGGGTTCTTTCACTGGCAAGTGACTTTCCCTGGCTTGCTTAGCTTTTCTCAACTCCTATGGTGAATAACACCTTCTAGAGCGGGTCAAGCCCCCCATTTCACCTGTTTCTTCAACTATCTCTTTTCCTTTATATGTCATGATAGTCTTGTTATAATTCCAGGGAATAGCTTTTGTGTTTGTCACTGGGAGTTGGGCAATAGGTCGGATCACGACTGGCTTTGTTATATTTCTCAAACCATTATTCGGAATGATCTTTTGAATGCCCTCGGGGATGTAAAGTTTTGGCCCACCCAATTGTACCTCAACCTTTTTTGTGCTTCCAAGAACATAGATAATCATTTTTTCAGAACCTGCCAAGTTCAAACTAGAACTCGCACCTTTCACAATCAACGGTGCCAATTGCGGCGGGCTCACTATCACTTTTGGTTCTGGCCCTATGGTTCTAACAACCATATCTGTCTTGCCAGACTGCTTATAATCCCGATCATCACAAATCATCCTAATACAATATGTATTATCATGAGTTGGGAGCGGATTGTTTGTGATATTAGGAGTATTCTCATTGTTTGTTACCACAATTGCCTTTGCTTCAATCAAATTTTCAATGGCTTTATTTAATGTCCAACAATTTTTAGTACTATGACCTTGGGTGTTAGAGTGATACTCACATCTTGCATTTGAGTCAAAACCTTTTGAATTTGGATTCACATGACGCGGCATAGTAGGTTCAATCAACNGTTATATTTCTCAAACCATTATTCGGAATGATCTTTTGAATGCCTCCGGGGATGTAAAGTTTTGGCCCACCCAATTGAACCTCAACCTTTTTTGTGCTTCCAGGAACATAGAGAATCGTTTTTTCAGAACATGCCAAGTTCAAACTAGAATTCGCACCTTTTACCATCAATGGTGCCAATTGCAGCGGGCTCACTATCACTTTTGGTTCTGGCCCTATGGTTCTAAAAACCACCTCTGTCTTGCCAGACTGCTTATAATCCCGATCATCACAAATCATCCCAATAAAATGTGTATTATCATGAGTTGGGAGCGGATTGTTTGTGATATTAGGAGTATCCTCATTGTTTGTTACCACAATTGCCTTTGCTTCAATCAAATTTTCAATGGCTTTCTTTAATGTCCAACAGTTTTCAGTACTATGCCCTTGGGTGTTAGAGTGATACTCACATCTTGCATTTGAGTCAAAACCTTTTGAATTTGGATTCACATAACGCGGCATAATAGGTTCAATCAATTTCAACTGCATCAACTTTCGAAATAGGCATGTATACGATTCTCCAATTGGGGTGAACTCTTTCTTTGGCTCCTGTTCTCTCACATATTCTTGTCGGGGACGAGGATTATATGGTGCCTGAAAATTTGGCCGGAGTTGACAGGAGCCTTGTGGAATCAGTGCCCGCCATTGTTAGTGATTGAGAGGCCTAGCATAAGCCTGAGCATTAAACACTGTGTATTGTTGCAGGGGAACTGA